>PVJS01039184.1:0-19024 GCA_004027185.1 Glis glis
AAAAAAAAAAAAAAAAAAAAAAAAAAAAAAGCCATTACTCACTACTATCCTTCTTTTTATGTCCCCTAAAAATTCTGTGGTATATATAATATTTCTGGGCATTATTTTCTCTGGTTTCTGATAGCTTGTTGGAGGAAAATGATCAGTCCAAAATAGTTAATTGTGGCAAAGATTTCTTGTGGTTATCCATTAATTATTTTAATTTCCTAGACTATGAAATTCAGGAATCATTCTATTTATAATTAATGCAAAAGGGGAGACTTGATTTTGCAGCTAAGGCTAATCAAGTACAGGGGTAATAAATAACAGCCCATTTAACAATAGCTCTAACAGTGTCTAAGTTCAGTAAACTGCTGCTTGCTTACATTTACATGTTAATTTATTTGCTTCTGCTGCGGCATATTGATTTCTCTTTATCAGGGTTCAAGTTAAGTAAATTTGATTGCAAGCCTTGGAAATGAGGGTAGAGAAGCGTAAAGTGTCTGATTAATTTACCTGTATTATTGAAACCAGCTTTTCTACCTTTTAATAATCTGGGTGCATTTGATGGAAGTAGATAAGCTAGCCTAGAGACCTTTTCCTTCTCAAGAGTTGGGTTCTTCATCCTGTCAACCCGGCCTGAGTCTTGCAGTCGTATGCTTTATAAAACCAACAGAACAGTAAGGTAACTCCACTGGGCAGTGTTCAGATTTTCATGAAAGTCCTGAGCAGAAGCATTTGGAAAAATGGTCAGAAGAAATAAGAGAGAAAATAAATAAAGGTTTGATCCGATGTCTTCTACTCTTTATGACTTAAGCCTGCTATCGACCAACACAGTCAAGTCCAACAGCAAAACCATTTGCTCAATTCACGGAGTCAGTGAAAAGAGATACATGGGGAATCTGCACTGGCTGAACAAAATGCCAAGCTGGGAAATTAGGAAGAGCACTGAACAGCACCTAAGCGAACAGTTCCTTGCACGCCGTGGTGACTTTTTCTGAGTGTGAACACAGTGACATTTGATGGTCACCTGCCCTGTGTTCCCCAGTAGCTTTCAAGTCTTCCCTGTGGGGTCCTCTTTCTGCCCTGCCCTGTCCATGCATCCTCAGCTTCAGTCCTGCTTTACCAGCATCTGTGTGAGCCGACTGAATTGAAGCTCTCATACATATCGAGTAAATTCACATCTACCAAATTCACACGTAAGCCTTCTAGATGTTTCTCATCATTTCCTAAATTATTTTTAAGTAAATAGAGCAGTTACAGATGCCTTTCCGGATTCAGAGAGCGGAAGACAGTCCCCTGAGAACACAAAAACGCCAACGTGGAACCCCAGTATGTCACTGCTTTATTTTAGAAAGTCACCCATTTTAGGCTGGATTTTTACAGTTGTCTTAGTCCCAATATTTGAATTTACACCATTTTAGTCTGCTTTAACAACGGTGACAGAGTGGCCTGTCTCAAACTACATGATGGAGCTGCATACAGCATGAGCATCTTCAGAATATCCCTTTTCTTTTCTTTCTTTTTTTTTTTTTGCGGTACCACGGGGGGGGGTGATTGAACCCAGGGGCATTCTACCTCCGTGCTACACCCCCGGCCCTATTTTTTATCCTTTATTTTGAAACCAGGTCTCACGAAGTTGTGGAGGGTCTCACTAAGTAGCTGAGGCTGGCAGTGAACCCGGATCCTCTGGTCTCCGCCTCCCAAGTACTGGGATTACAAGCGTGCGCCACCACGCCCGGCAGAATATCCCTTTTCAAAATCATCTATAGAGCGGGCGTGGTGGTACACACTTGTCACCCCAGTACTTCAGGGACAGGAGGATCGCAGGTCAGAGGCCAGCCTCAGCAACTTAGTAAGACCTTGTTTCAAAATAAATGTAAAAAGGGTTGGGGTTGTAGTTAGGAGGTAGAATGCCCCTGGGTATAAAAACAAAAAATCATTGATAAGGGCATATCATACCTTTCTTGCCTTTATGTACGAGACTCTCATTTAGCTAAGCCCTGCCTCTCTTGACATCCTCGTCTTCTGCTACCTTGGCCTCACCAGCACCTCACACACCTTCCTGAATCCTCCCTTCACATCTTTACCTGGGAAGATCCCTAGTCTGCCTATGGCCCCGTCAACTTGGCAGATATCCATTCACTGTCCAAATTTATTTCAAATATTGTATTTCCCAAGATGCTTTCTCTCCACCCCTGGAGGATGTAATGCCTTTCTCAAATGGCCCAACTATTACTATGAATGTGATCCTGTAACAGTAGCTAGGATGCTGTTAGGGCTTGTATTGTGTCTGTACACAGGACAGTGCCTTATATTTATCTTTGAATGTTCATATTTTTATAATGCCTGAAGGAATGATGATTAATCTTTCATGAGTGAACGGATGGATGAATCTGTAGGCTGAGCCAGCCACCTCCCACGATGGCCTGCCATCACTAAGAGCTGACTTTAGTTTTCTGTAGCTTGGAGGAGCTGTAGTCAGGTTGCATCTCCCAGACCAGTACACCCGTATAAGAGGTGATATTAAGGATGGAGACTGTGTGTTGAGTCTTTACCCTGTGCAAGCACCATCGCCAAGTGGTTTTCCTAATCATCTTTAGACCCTTTAACAACTCTGCGAAGCAATTATAAATTACGTTCATTTCACAGATGAGAGAATTGAACTTAAAAAGGTTAAATAACTTTCCGAGGCCACTCTGGTAATGCAGGGTAACACTTGAATGTGCACTCTGGTTCATCCAATTGGAAGAGTCTGAGTTCTCATGAAATGCGCTCGTTGGCCAATCATTTCATGGTGACTGAGGTTAATGTGTGCAGTCACCCAGATCTTGCCATCTTCATCTGGATGAAGTTCTGACTTCATTCCCCACCCTAACTTCTTCCTCAGGAAGTTTAGGTCTTGACAGACCATGCAGAAGAACTTCCATTATATGTATAGATTCTGTGTTGATAAAAAATATCGCCTGGGAGAAAACTAGATAGTTGACAGCTTTTCTGGAAAAATACAAAACTATAGATTCAAATGAAAGGGAAATTGCTACTAAAAATGAAGCAAGGTAAAAAAAAATCTGTCCTCTATGTGTGATGTGTTTATGTATGGAAACATGTATATATTTTAGTTTATGTTATGTCTTAGCCCAGTTTTTACTACTATGACAGAATACTTGAGACCCGGTAATTTACAAAGAACAGAAATTTATTCCCCACAGTTTCAGAGACTGGGAGTCCAAGATCAAGAAGCCAGTGTCTAGTGAGGGCCTTCTTACCAAGTCCTCACATAGCGGAAGGAGGAAGGACAAAGGGGCCAGTTGTTACCATGAGGCCTCTTCTATAAGGGGCTTGGTCCCATTCACAAAGGAGAAGCCCTCTTGGCCAAACCGGCTCTTAAAGGCCCCACCTATTAATACTATCACATTGGCAACACCTGAATTTTGGAGGGGACAGACACATTTAAATCATAGCATCCTGTATATAAATATCCATATAAACCAGCATTATTAATATTGTACTACATATGTACATAAAGTGTATGTATAGAAAAATATATACATGTAGTTGATATAACACAGCCCATGCTCCGAAAAAGCAGACTAGAAGAATTATAACAATCATTCACAGTTATCAATTGATAGGATTACTCAGTATTTTTAATGTATATTTCTACATATTTTCCTGCAACCGGCATATATTGTTCTTATGATTTAAATACAGTTGTGTAATTTATAGTCCTTAAAGAAGTTACATCATGTTAGGTTCCCGTGTGCATATAAAATATTCGATTATTAAACACCCTCATTTTATTTCAGAAAAATCTAGACCTTATAGCATTTGGCAACTTCTATGTTTCTATATATAACCTCTGCTTCTTATACTCTTTTCCCGGTATCTATTCATTTTACAACTCCCACACTCAGAAAGAGTCTGGAAGATTTAACTTAATTTCCTGACAAGAGGGAGACTGCCCTTTAGAAACCGTAATTGCAAATTTTTTTCTTTTTGCATAAATAGATAAGGTGGTTCTATCAACGAGGCTGCTGGGAGCTCAGATCAGAGAGCTGTTTGAGAGGGAGCAGCAGGGACCACAGCTGGCAGGAGTCCAGGCAGCGTTAGCCGGTCCCACTGTGAAGAATGAGTGTCCAAATCACCATGTTCCGGTCATAGCGACTCACAGTCCAATCTGTGCTCATGCTGCTCCAGAGAGGTCAGGCCTCACAGCCTTAGGTAAAAGCAAGTTGGAGATCTAGATGGCTCATCATTAGAGGCAATTTGAGGGGATTCTGGAAGAGAAGTTCATCTGCAAGGGTTTAGGCCAACAAGAACCAGGCAAGAGGGGGCAGGCCTTCAGCCAGCTGGGCTCAGGCTCAGGGATCAGCTTGCAGGAATTTGTATGGGCCTCCGAGCAGACAGTCAGAGGCCAACGTCACACAGGCAAGAGGACAATGCACACTGTGGTTCCAGCCACTTGCTAAAATGTAAGGCAGCGGCCCTAATGTGCTGCTCATTCAGGGTCTCTCTACTGTACAAGACTGAGCTCGCAAGGTGGTAGGTGTTTAGTCTTTTCAGTGGGACCTGGGGGGGGATGACACTATTACTCTGACTATATCTCAGTTTCCTCATCCTTCAAATGTGGGCAATAATTGTCCCTACCTCATAGAAGTGTTATTTATAATAAATATTGTAGGTTTAGTGCACAGGCTTGTTATTGGGGGAAAATAATTTTTTTTGATGACCAGTTCCTTTATAACCTAATATTTATACTAGTGGTTTGCAGCTCAGAGAATAGCCCATGGAAATTTTTAGCACTACATATACCTGGGATCCACTATAGTCCTATCAAATCAGAATTTCTCAGGCTGAAATTTGAGAATCTGTAGTTCTCCCAAGAACAGATTATTTATCATGTAAAGAATAGCCAAGCACATGGTGGTGACACTGTTTTGTTTGCTAAATTTAACTTATGATTATTGAAAAATATCACAATATTAACAGATGTATAGTATTAAAATAGATAAATTCACAGGTTTGGGGTTGAACTAACTAAACAATTGTTAATTTTATGTGTCAACTTGAATGGGTCCGAGGTTGACCACATAGCCAGAGTTAAACATTGTTTCTGGGTGTCCATGAGGATGTTTGTGGAAGAGATTAACTTTTAAATTGGTGAACTGAGTAAATCAGATGGTACCCCCAGCGTGAGTGGGCATCATTCCATCCACTGAAGACGTGGATAGAGCGAAAAGGTGGAGGAAGACTGAATTTATCGTCTGTCTGACTGATTAGGCTAGGACATCTCTCATATCCCGTGCTCAGTTCTCCAGGATCTTAGTCCTTCAGACCTGGACTGGTATCTACACCATCACAGCTCCAGCTTGCAGGCTGTCGAACTATACCAGGAGCATTCCTGGGCCTCAGACTTGCAGGCATCAGATCTCATGTCACTTCTCAGTTTCCATAATTCCTTGGATCAATACCCTATGGTCAATCAATCTCTGTGTCTGTGTCTATGTCTGTCTATGTCTATCTCCATCTCCATCTCCATCTCCATCTCCATCTCCATCTCCATCCCCTGCCTATCTGGAGAACCTACTGGTTGTGCTTATACAGAGAACCCTGACTAATACAACTCATCTCTGAAGAAAAAGCAATATATAATCATCATTGCATTTGTCCAGGGTGTGTTAACTGCACACTATCTGGCCCTTGTATTCTCCATAGAGAAAAGTATCATTTTAATGATAGTATTCCATGATTCTGATAGACAGACGATCATAGTCCCTCTGCCTCCCACCATCCTTTGACATGTAAACAAATACATGAATAAATAAGAAGTAGTGCCTAAGAAGAGACTACGAAAGGGAGTACTTATTCTTGTTCCCAAATCTCTTCAGAAAGGGAATTCAATTCTTTTTTTATGGTTGAAACAGCATTCAGTTTCAAACATGTCAGCAGTTTTAGTCTTCTGGACACCCGTGATTCTCTTAGAACACTGGGTCAGTGCGAAGATGCTCTCACAAGTAGCTACTGACTGTAGTGGAACGTCGGCCTTCCTCTAAGCTCTCTCCAGTTACAGCTGCAGTCACTGGACTCCCTGGGGAGAATCTGCTTTGAGTTAATTCACTCAACATTCAGAGACTCTACTTTTTTCTTTCAGACAATATACTTCCAGGCTGTATACCTCCTGGCCCAGAATAAGATTCATACTTGCTGGATGGTGCAATTTATCTCCCATAACAATTCTTTATTTGCCGGTGCTTTTGATTGGAACAATTTTTCTCTCCGGTATGGGGAGGAAAAGACTAACAACTTTGGGCTCATTTTTTTATGGCTCTCCTTCACGTTGCAGTTTTTATGTAGAAGGCAATGGAAATTCATAATTCTAAAAAACGAAGAAAGGGAAACATTGCTAAGGAGTGTACATCCCAACAGGAAACGTCTGCCAAACTCAGGGGGCTGTGAAATATTGAATGAAACATTTACAGTTAGTGAAATAGAAGAAATAGCTGTGTTAAAAAAGAAATGAGTCCAAGCATCAAAATACCAGCTGCAGAAGGGCGCCGTTAGTCTTCCTCCAAAGCAGGGCAATGACAGGCATCGACAAAGTAGATTATAGGGAACAAGTAATAAAACATCCCCTTTTCTTCCCAAGTAGTCTTTGATCGCAGGAGACACACGGTGAATTTTAGTGCGCGTGAAAGGAGAGAGTGATGGCCGTCTACAGAGGATGCCATTGTAGGAAGAGAGATGGTTCCCGCAGATGTATCCGCTGGACTCCACCCTGGAAGCCATAGTGCCTGAGCTGGCATAAATGCATTTTCCATAAGGGCCGGGCCAGCTCGCCTCCGCTTGAATAATGCATGGCACCTTTTCAAGGGAAACCAGAAATGTTCTCACAGGTCTCCCTCCTTCCCAAGTTGACAAATTATTTTACAATGTGATTGTGTGTGGGTGTGTGGGGGGGGGTACTGGAGATTGAACCCAGGTGAGTTCCACCTCCAAGCTACATCCCAGCCCTTTTAATTCTTTGTTTTGAAACAGGGCCTCACAATGTTGCTGAGGGCCTTGCTAAATTGCAGAGGCTGGCTTTGAATCTACAATCCTCCTGTCTCAGCCTCCCAAATACTGGGATTAGAGGCATGCACCACCTCGCCTGGTACAATGCGATTTTGATTCATTTGGTTTTTTGGGTTTTTTTTTGCGGTACTGGGGATTGAACCCAGGGGCATTCTACCTCTGAGCTACACCACCAACCCTGTTTTTTGTTCTTTATTTTGAAACAGGGTCTCACTAAGTCGCAGAGGGCCTCACTAAGTAGCTGAGGCTGGCTGTGACCCCAGATCCTCCAGTCTCAGCCTCCCAAGTACTGGGATTACAAGCGTGTGCCACCATGCCCGGCTGTGATTTTTATATATTTGTTGAGATATAATATATAAAATAATGTTATATATTTTATATATATATGTATATTATGTATAATTATAAATTAATAAGTTCCCGATGCTGCTAGATTTTATAAAACTATAGTCAAAACTGATTTGCCTATTAAAATAAGATTTTAAAGTGTGCAATTCAAGTTAATTATTTCAATTTAATAAGATGAATGAGATGGATGAAGGTGTTGTCTTAAAGTGAGATTACCCCCTTTCGGTGTGAAATGACCCCTCCCAGCAATGGTAAGGGATGGTTTGCTCTACAAGGACTCAGTCTTCCTATCACTTATCTCTGGCTGTACTGTCTTAAGTCATCGTTAACCTTCACGGAGTACTAAAGTGACCCCGGGCACCTCCACAAACGCGGGCATTGGTGTTGCAAAACATGACTCAGTTTTCATTTTGTGGGTTAAATCAGGTGATTTCAACACTGTGTTGGAACTTCAGATTACCAAAATGCAAACAAGCCATTTAAAAAGACATCACTGAAGGTAATTTTCTCACATCTCTACTTGGAGTTATATAAGGGTAAACCAAGAACACATCTTTCCAATATTAACAACTTTACTATAGTCACTAGAGCACCCAAGGGCCACTTGGAGGGCTTGGGTAGTGTGGATGGCTCATGCTTACTTTGTAACAATATTTCACTTATTTTGTTCTAAATTTTGACTGAACACTTACTCTGTTCCAGGAAAAATGGTGGGCATGTTGAACCAATGATGATTTTTTTTTTTTTTTTGGTGGTACTGGGGATTGAACACAGGGACATTCTACTTCCGAGCTACAACCCCAGCCCAATTTTTAATTCTTTATTTTGAAACAGAGTCTCACTAAGTAGCTGAGGCTGGCTGCGAACCTGGATCCTCTGGTCTCAGCCTCCCATGTACTGGGATTACAAGCATGCACTACCATGTCTGGCGCCAATGATGATTTAGACAGGCCCCTTGCCTTCAGGAAATTCAGTTTCCCACAAGAGATGACCACTTAGTTTGAAAAATGGCCCTAATGCTAGTAATAAGTCCCACTGCAGTAAATGCAGAAGTGTATATTAAATTCAGACGGCAAGTCAAACATGGTGGCCCACACCTATAGTCCCAGTACTTAGGAGCCTGAAACAAGAGGATTGATTGCAGGTTCCAGGCCAGCCTCAGCAGCTTAGTGAGACCCTCAGCAACTTATCAAGACCCTTTTTCAATCAATGAATCAATCAATGAACCAATCAATGAATGAATCAATAAAAAGGGCTGAGGGTATAGCTGGGAGGTAAAAGGCCTCTGGGTAAAATCCCCAGTAAACCCCTCCCCCAATAAAAGTTCAGAGGGCAAATATAGAAAGGAATATGACTTTTTTTAAATTGTATTAATAGAAGGGAAATTTAAGATGTTAAAAAAATAAAACCTCAGTTTAAAGATGAGTTAATACGCCTGTAATCCTGGTACTTGGGAGACTAAGATGGGAAGATCACAGGTTCAGGGAAGATCACAGGTTCAAGGACAGCCTTAGCAACATAGCAAAACTGTCAATAACCTAGCAGGACCCTGTTTTAAAACAAGAAAATAAAAAGGGCTGGGAGTGAAGGTGTAGAAGATAGAATGCCCCTGGGTTCGATCCCCAGTAACACACACACATACACACACACACACACACACACACACACACACACACAAAGATAGGTGAAGGCCTTGCTTCTTTTCCTTTGTTCTCTATCCCAGTGGTTAATGTTTCCTGTTATCAGTGTAAATTTTTTCTCATGTCTTCCTGTGCCTCCTGTGGCCAGCGATACCAGAGAAGCTGTTCGTTTTCCTGGATGCTTCTCATCACTCCAGAAACGTTCTCCTTCGGGTCTGGAAAACACCCAGAGCAAAAACAACTTAACACGGATGCTCAGTACTATGGGAAGTAGGGGGATGGTTTAGCATAGATATGAAATGCCTTGACTCAAACTGCAAAAATTCAGATTTCAACTCTAAGTGTATTAGTCAGGGTTCGCCAGAGTAACAGAACTCACAGAATGTGTATATGGTAAAAAGGGATTTATCGAATCAGCTTACAATCCATAGCGGTGTAGTCCCAAGTGTCTGCCTGCACGTGGAGAGCCGGAGGAACCAGCCGCTGGTCGAGCTGCCCAAGAGCTGGAGTCTCAGAATAGGAGCAACGGATAATGCAGTTCCAGTGCAAGATGGAAAGGCCAGGAAACTCTCCGGAGAAACTGGTGAAAGTCCATTTCGAAGAGCTGAAGGCTGATAGTCCAAGTGAGAGCAGACGTGCTTTTCTCAGGAAAAACCACACCTCCATTCATGCAGCTTTCCCCTTTTTATCCAGGTCCTGCACCTATCAGAACTGCTGCCCATTCAGGGCAGGACTTGCCCTTCAATCGGCCACCACATAAACCAGTCATCTCATCAACACACCCGGAGTCACAGAATCTTAGGAGTTTCATAATCCAGTCAAACTGGGCGTGGTGGTGTACATCTGTAATCCTAGTACTTGGGAGGCTGAGACAGGAGGATCACAGGTTCATAGTCAGCCTCAGCAACTTAGAAAGGTCTTCCGCAACTTAATGAGATTCCGTTTAAAAATAAAAACTAGCTGGGCGTGGTGGCGCACGCTTGTAATCCCAGTACTTTGGGAGGCGGAGACCGGAGGATCCGGGTTCATGGCCAACCTCAGCTCACGCGCACGTGATATCTATCTATCTATCTATCTATCTAGTGAGGCCCTCCGCAACTTTGTGAGACCCGGTTTCAAAAAAAAGTATAAAAAAATAGGGCCAGGGGCGTAGCGCGGAGGTAGAACGCCCCTGTGTTCAATCCCCGGTACCACACACACACACAAAAAATAAATAAAAAATAAAATAGAGCTGGGGTGTAGCTCAGAGGCAGAATGCCCCTGGGTTCCATCCCCAGAACCCCAAAAAAAGAGAGAAAGAGAGAATTATCCAGTCAAGTTGACAATCCAGGTTAACTATCACACTAAGCAATCGGTGGAGTAATTGTTTCTCTTTATTTTAGTTTCTTCTCTTTTCAAATGGCAATAAAAAAGTAGTGTACTTAATTCCTATGGTAACTGGAAGAATGAAATGAACACATATTTGCCTCATCAGTGTCTGGCAATTAGCAAGTGCTCAATAAATGTTGACTACCGTTCCAAGTGCTCCCGGCCCTCAGCCACACAATGGATGAAAGTGCTCCTCCTGGGAAGGAACACGGGCATTTCATCTCCGTCCTGGCTGTCACTCCCAGGGCGTTTTGAGTTCCAGAAGGGAAGCTCTTCATAGCTGGTGCCTTTCTTTCATATCAGAGCTCCACTTTCCCATAGAAACCACTTTATTTTTATTCTGTCATGAAAAAGCTTGATGTGCTACGTGGGAAAGTAGTAGGATACTAAGTCCCATAAAACTTGACCTCTATAGAAGCCCAATTTGTCCGCTAACTCATCCTGTTCCTTAGAGTAAATCATTTCTCCTCTCTGGGCTTTAGCTTACACATTGGTAAAATGAAGAATATAGTCACCGGATGACTTAAAATATGACCTTGTATTCATTCTAAGGTTCGCAAGAAGTGTAGAGTTTTTTGATTATTGATTTTATCTTGTGAGGTCCACAATTTATGGGCATAAGAACACAGCTGAGTTTTTGTGGTTTTTTTTTTTTTTTTTTTTGGCCAGAGAATCCTTGCTCTGGTTTGTAGCTCAACTGATACTTTGCAAAACTTCTGTGCTCCTATTGTTCTTTTAGTAGCTGTGGTTGGCAAAATTAAACGTGTCAGTTTCTATCTTGGTATGGCATAAATAGAACACATAGGGAAACAGTTCAGTGTGGGAGTAATAATATGCTCTTTTGCATACCATTTATATTAATGTAGAAAACTTACATTTGCATATTACCAGCAGTATGACAGTAGACAGGGCATGCCGCCTCTCTAAGGACGCCCAGCACATAGATTATGGGCGCACAGCACTTGGTCCGTGAACTGATATTCCCTTGCTTTGTTTTTTTTGCCAGTATCTTATTATACACTCATGGAAGGTTATTTATCTATATCTATACTCTTCCAGCCAGCATTCCTGCAGCTGTAATCTAAAAGATTGACCACGTAACTTAGAGGGAAGGAGATTTATTTTCTTATGGTTTCAGGTTCAGTCCATGTGAGATTAGGGACTGCGGATCTCAGGGCATGGCGGCGGGAGGTGGAGAGAGGGAGAGCACATGGGCTGTGCTCCTCACATCATGGAGGCTGGAAGCAAGAGAGAGAGAGAGAGAGGGGGGGGGGGAGGAGGAACCAACCAAGGCCGCACCCCCAGGGATCCACCTCCTCCAGCCACACCCTACCGGCCTACAGGGTGTACCACCCAGGTAAATCCATTACAATGGATTTATCCACTGCTGGGATTACAACCCTAGTGACTCAATTACATCAGCTCCAAACATTAATAAATGAGCTCTTTGGGGGACATTTTATATCAAACCATAACATATACCTATCTCTTTCAGTATATCTATTTATCTATGTTTATTTATATATCTTATTCTTTAGTACTTTCACATAAGGTAAACATTTTAATTCATTACTTCATGGGAAAATTTGGAGCTTTTTTTAATTTTTAGCTCCTGAAAGTATTTTGAATACAAATAGAAATGATAATAAATTATTGATTTTTATAAAATTTTTAGTCCAAATAGAACCTTATTATTTATGAGCATTAGGATTCAACAAAATCTCATTTTTTCTAAGTTTCTATTAATTTCAAGCTATTGTGCTTCAGGAACCGTATTACTAAAAGCTCTTTGGTTAACCAATTTCTATTAGGCCCCATATAATGCACTGTGAGCCTAAGTGTTTGTATTCAATAAAATGTCTCCTAGCTGGATGTGGTTGCTCATGCCTATAATCCTAGTACTTGGGAGGCTGAGACAGGAGGATGGAAAGTTTGAGGCCAATGCATGGTAAGTTAGCAAGACCCTGTCTTACAATAAAAATGAATAAAAATAAAAATAAAAAGGGCTGGGAATACAGCTCAGAGGTAGTCTCCTTGGGTTCAGATCCCAATAACCCCCTGCCACACAGCACCCCAGTACCCTCCCTCCCACACACAGCCTTTCCTGAGTTTGCATTTACTATTGTATTTATTTCTAAAATCTCTAGCACAACCCTGAAAGTCTTTCCATTTCTGAAAACATTTTTACAAAATGACAGTTAATGCCAGAAATTTTTGGTGAAGGACACTTGGTGGAATCTCCCTTCTTTGGCCTGGCATCCTGAGGATTCTGCAAGCAGGCTCCAGTCTGGAAGCCCCCTCTCCCTGCCAGTGTGGACACTTGGTTTCTGGCTTTCCCACAGGCCTGAATCAGGATATGCCCACCTTTGGTGGCATCAGGTCTCCTTAACATGCCATCTGAGTGCCATCCTCTGCGCTATATCCCCAGCCTTTTTTGTTTTTTTATTGTGAGACAGGATCTTGCTAACTTACCACACATTAGCCTCGAACTGGCGACCCCACTGTCTGCAAGCCGGGATGACTACTTACCTCTGAGGAGCTCGGTGCATGTACAAAGCATTATTTCCATTTCCACTCGATCAGGTTTATCACTTAAATTAACTTGTCAGTCTTCTTAAGCACTTGTCACTTATCCACACTTGTCTTATGAATTCCAATCTCTCTGGATAAATCCATTATCTCCATTTCTTAGTTCTTACATCAAGACTTTGAGACTCGCTGGAGAAGGTTGTTGATGGCAGTTGACTGCTGTTGCTACAACATTCTGATCCTTCATCATGGCTCATTTCTTAATATATCAAGAATTCTTTTATGTTATTCTGACCTGGTCTGCTTCCTTTCTCATGGACCACGCAAATATTCCAAGCCTTCAGCCCTTTCCCAAAGTTTTCGACTCAGCATATGATGCATATGTATACACACACACACACACACACAATACACAACACACACAGCATGCTAACACTGTGCATGCTATTTTGTGATTTTCTGTTTCTGTGTGTGTCTGTGTGTGTGTGTGTGTGTCTGTATGTGTGTGGTACTGGGGATTGAACTCAGAGGCATTCCGAGCTATACCCCCAGCCTATTTTATTTTTATTTTGAAACAGGGTCTTGCTAGGTTGATGAGAGTCTCACTACTTGCTGAGGCTGCCCTTGAACCTGTGATCCTCCTGTCTCAGCCTCCCAAGTACTAGGATTACAGGTGTGCACCACCACACCAGACTGTGATTTTATGTTTCATTTAAAAATTTATCACAAAGCCAGGTGCCTGTCAGGTACATGCTGAGACAGGCCAGCCTCAGCAATTTAGCAAGGCCCTCTGCAACTTAGTGACACTCTGTTTCAAAATAAAAAAATAAAATAAAATAGGCTCTGAGGGTGTAGCTCAGAGGTAGAATGCCTCTGGTTTCAATCCTCAGTATCACATGAAATTACAAGAAATTATCATGAACATTTTCCTGTATCAGTTTACACAGTCACAGTCACATTGATATCATTGACTGTTTATTGCTCTATTATTTAGGAATAGTGGTTCCCCAACTTTTTTCTATCTTTATTATAAATACCCATGAAAGAGTTGTGCATAACTCTACAATTATGGTATGAAATGTTAGAAGGGAAAAATCCTGCCTTAAATAATATGCAACTGTTAAAACTTTGGATAAATAGTGCCAAATTTTTTTTCCAGGGAGTTTTTGCTCATCAGTATTCTCAATATTCTGGCTTTCTACTCTTTCACTAATAACATATATGATTTTTCTATTTTTGTCTTTGTTTATTTGCTAGCTAAAATAGATTTTTCTTTATTTAGGGCATATTTCTTTGCTTACTAAAGAGGGTGAACAATTTTTTATATGTTCTTTTCCTCTCTTGTGAATGATTTTTCATGTCATTTGCTCCCAGGGCTACATGGCAAGTCCCTGCTTCCCAAATAGGAACTTCAAATGTCAGCTATCCAATGAAAATAGAAACTTGAGGTTGGGTGTGGTGGAGCACACCTGTAATTCCGGTACTTGGGGGGCTGAGCCAGGAGGATCGCAAGTTCAAGGCTAGCCTCAACAATTTAGCGAGACCCTCAATAACTTAGCAAGTCTGTTTCTTGTAAATAAAAAAGGGCTGCGGGTATCTCAGAGGTAGAATGCCCCTGAGTTCAATCCACAGTACAAAAAAAATAGACACTTGAAATCATCCTCTATTTGATATTGTTAAGATGCCCGTTTTAGAGGAACAGCTGGAGGGTGGCTAAACGCCCAACACTTAAATCAATGCCTAGTAATCCTCATACATGTAGCAACTTGTCTTCCAGTCAATTGGAGGAAAACTTCCGCTTATACAAAATGCTTCTTCCTCTGAGACACTGAATTGACAAAGTATTTGAAAGGTCATTCTTTGTAACATAAGCAATAATCCATGCACATAAAGTTCTCCCATTTTCTGGAAGTAGCTGACTTAGTCTCTTTCCTCACAGAAAAAAATGAGTCAACTTGGTTACTTCCTCTAATACCATTGTTTTTTAATAGGTAGTTGTGGGTATACATTTTTGCCCGTGGTGCAAAGTTGCATGTCATATTTTATTGCTCATAACAGATTCAGTGCAAATTGAGCTCAACTCCCTAACAAACTAGAAGAAAATTCTATTTTAGTTGTGTTTTGTAGATATTCTTCCTCCCAGCCTATAGCACCATGTTCCCCAAAACCTGTGTATTTCCCTAGCCTCAGTGTTCCTAGTAGTTTAAAATATCCTGGAAAAAACCAGGCATGGTGGTGCACGCCTATAATCCCAATACTTAGGAGGCTGAGATAGGAGGACCACAGGTTCGAGGCCAGTCTCAGCAGCATCGCGTGGCCCTCAGGAACTTGGTGGGACCTGATTTCAAAATAGGAAATAAAATAGGGCTGGGGTGTAGCTTAGAGGTAGAATGTCCCTGGGTTCCATATCCTGGGAGATCCCATCTACTTTTCAATGGCTGTTGGTCAACATTGGTAGGCTCGCTGTCCAAATCCTGCCTGACCCCGCAAGTGAGGACACCTCAGTCAGCTGCCTCTGTGTGACTGTGGGCCAGGGATCTGACTCCTCTTCCTGGCAAGGCCATAGTGACTTTAAGCTTCTCTGTCAGAGTCCTGACATCCTACCCGCATCTAGATGAAATCGGGGTTCCTGGTGCCCACAGTTCATCTTTCCCTATCATAGGGGATATTGTACAAATTGATTTCAGCTCTCCCTGCTTCCTCCCTCATTCTCCAAGCACATATCCTTTCTTCTCAGGGGTAATACTGCCTCATTTCCTATATGTGGACCTATAAAAATCATGATACTGGCTTGTCTTTCCCAAGGGTTTGGAGCAGAGACATGGTCGAAGCCTAGTTCTCTCCCTATCATTTCATCAAAGATGGTGATAAGAAGCCAGTTGGCTCTTTCCATATTCTGCTTGGAAAGCTCCTTAGCTAGATCTTGAGTTCATGAGAGCCATTTCCAACTCTGTACATTACTACCAGCAATAGTCTTGTCAACTTTTCTCTCAATTTTTTCCAGCCTCCAATAATATTTTCCTTACCTTTATTTATTCCCTAACCAATAGTCTCCCCCTTCATCTAAGGCTCTCGGCTCTCCTTGTAGCCCCCTGAGCTTCAGCCCACCAGTCAGTCCCAAACCCAATGCCAGATGTCTTAGGTTTTTGTGATGGAAGGCTATATTTGCAGGTACCCAAATCTAAGTCCAGTTATAGAAAATAACAGTCATCATTCACTTTAAGTGAATAAGTGTGCAATTAGACGGGATAGCACGTGTCTACTTTATGTAGCATCAGCTGGTGTTGCTTGACCAGAGATACAAGATTGATTCTTGATGACTCACTCATGTGGTTGACCAGTTGACTCCATCACTTTCTGTCAAAGAGGGCCTCCTTTTCTCCTTAGTGTAGCTTGGGCTTCCTCAAAAAATGGCAGCCATGCTCCAAGATGAAGTGAAGTGAAGGTTTCTCTCTTCCTGAAGTGTGGGCTGGGACAGCTGTTTCCCATTGGCCAGTCACTTGCTGAGCACAGATGCTTAAGAACTGGGCACTGATCCTACTTCTGAATGGGAGGAGCATCAACGAAGTATAGAGCCATGCCTTAAAACTTCATGCATATCAACACCAGTCATTTTCTTTTTCTGATTAACCATCCTGCCCCGTGTAAGAGGAGAAGGAGCACAGAGTCAGGGAGGATAGATATATTGCTTCATTCTGATGGCCTCAAAAAGAAGGGGCCGTGAACACAGGGGTGTCTTCTCAATGTCACCATACGACATGCACCAACGGCTTGCCAATAAAACTCCTCGCGTAAACAAGGAAATGGATCTGTAGAGATGAAAACTGGCAAGAAACAGAGTAGTCCAGAAAAAATTACAAAAAAAAGATTTATTACTGAGGTTACGTAATTTCAAGGACAATGAGTTTCTAGGCATGTAGAAAGGAAAAAAAAAGAGAGCAACTGGCAACCATAAAAGCGTGGCTACAAGAAAGCATTTTCCACCCAGCAGTGAGTGCGGCTGGCTGACACCCACGGCTTCACCATCTTCATGAATCACACATTTCCTAGAGTGGCCATCTTGGTGACCTACTGAGCATGGTGGGGGACTCACATCTCACTGTTGTCTCCCAGCCCAGGACTCCTTCATGGGTGGTCTTTGAACCAGAGCTCCTCAATGGGGTGGGTGAAGTGAACCACACCCCACTCTGAGGTCCCTCCCTCCCTTCCTTCGTTCCTTCGTTCGTTCGTTCGTTCGTTCCTCCTTCCTTCCTTCCTTCCTTCCTTTCCTTCCTTTCCTTCCTCCCTCCCTTCCTTCCCCTTCCTTCATATCTTCTCCTTTCCTTTCCTCCCTCCCTGTCTTCTTTTACATGTCAGAACTGTATCTGGGTCTACAAAATTTCCCTGAATAATTCTGATCACCCTCTCTCCTTTCTTACATAGGCATACCCCCAATAAATGTCTGATACTTCTAAGTTTATCTTTGTGTCTTTTTCTTGAAGCACTCATATGACACACATGCCATTGTATTTCTGTTAAGTGACATTCAGTGACAGAAGGTTGTGGTGTAATGCATACACATTTCCGAGTGCAAAAAAAAAGCGCAACTTGAGAACAAAATACCTAGCCAAATTAACACTCCAGTATCAAGATATTTATTCTCAAATGCACAAGAACTCAAAAAGCCATGAGAATTTCTAAAAAAAAATGGTACTTGACAATAAAACACAGACAACCAAAAGATGAATAGGATAATTTATAAAAAAGGAAAAGTATCAATAGCCTACTCAGTGCTAGAATGCATTAGAGCAGTAGACTTTGCAGATTAAAAAAAACAAAACAGATACATCAGACACCCCATTTCAAAAAGTGAAAGGGCTGGGGAATTCAACAGCAATAAGTATTTTATTTTAAGAGAAGACAATCCAATCCAGTCAACTTGTTTTATTAACATTCAAAAGCATCAAATTGGTTTTAGTTCAAAAATTAAGGTACAAGTTTTCCTTGAATAGGGAAGGGACTAAGTGGGTGGGAGCTGTTTAGAGTGCTAGTGGTGGTGCGCTTTTGATCTGGATGTGGTTGTGTGGATATGCCTAGTTTATAAAAAGCAATCAAGCCCAGTATATGTGTACTAGTTTGCATGTAGATTATAAACTGAAACAGCTGTGGGAATTATAGTTACAGATCATAATCTAAATATTAATTATTCCTGAAAGTAAAAATAATATAGCAGGTAACATAAGTAACAAAACTGGGAATTAGAAGAAAGAGTGCGTAGGAAGATGTAGTTGAAGGTTTGCCTCCAACCTCTGAATAGTTTTCAAATGTTTTTCTCATGAATGGACCTTTTAATAATATCCTTTGTGGAAGAAAAATGGTTCAGCAAGCAATTTTATAATTTCACTTTGATTTCTTCTATCTTTGTTAAAATCAGGTTAAACAAATGTAACATTTTTATCCAGATTGAACTTTTATTAAATTATATATAATTATGTTTGTAATATATAATCTATCTATATAATTATACATATATAATATCTCCTTTTGTTTGTATCTATGTGCAGGTTAATGTCTAGGTTAGTGTACATATACTTAAAGACATTTTCTGAGCATTTCAGATGTTGGATGGTTTACTCTGAAAAAATATGATTCATTTTTATAAATAAGAAAAATTCAGTAGTCTTAAAACTAAATAAGTGATCTAGATGTAATTTGATGCCGTTTTTCTAACTCTTCATTAGATGCATGGATGGTATTGTTTAGCCCCAGTGCTTCTCTTCTCCCATTATCTATGCTCCTTATCAGCGGCCTCTACATTGTCCTTCCACTCTGTGGTGGGGAAGCCATGACCTTCTGCCACTATACATCGGGTTCAAGTATGTCACGTGCTGTGGGCAAGGGAACATTAATAGGTGTGATCCAGGCAAACACATGATAGGAGTTTATGCATTAGTGCTGCCATGTCCAGACCTGCCAAGCCCCCAGCGGTCTCTAGAGAATTATCAGTTAAAGCTTGTGTTTGTGGGCCGGGCGTGGTGGCATATGCTTGTAATCCCAGTACTTTGGGAGGCAGAGACCGGAGGATCCGGGTTTGCGGCCAGCCTCAG
>PVJS01039185.1:0-19024 GCA_004027185.1 Glis glis
GTCCCCCCCCCCACCCGCTGGTCCTCCCCCTGCTCTTTGAAAGTGTAGCTGGAACAAGGTACTCAGAAGCCAATGATCCGCCCACGTGGGTCCCTGGCCTGAGGCAGGAGCGATTGCAATGGGGTGCTGAGTTGCTAAGTACAGGTCTTTGAAAGTGCCTCCCCATCAGCACTGTACATTGAGTATTACTGGTGGATGGAGAGCCCTGATGGGCGTCCACCTGAGAAACGGAGAGGTGCAGGCCTAGCGGTTCCTGTCATACTCCCATTCACCTCACTTTTCTGGCCCCTCCGAGAACCAGGGTGAAGTCTCCTGCAGGTTCAAACTGTGCCCTGCGGGGAACGTCGAGGCATGGTGTGTGCTGGGCTCAGTGTGTCCCTGCGGACGCCATGCTGTCTTATGTAACCCCGTGTCCTGGCCAGCTGCCACTTTTGTTCTGACTTATGTAAACTGGGCAGAAACTGTCCAGTGGGTGGACGCGGGGACAGGTGGGTGTGCGGAAACCCGGGCGGGAGTCTCCACCAGGGCCGTAGGGGCGGAGGCCTCCTATGTCACCTGTTGCAGCTCAGGGGCCATGTCACCCCCTCCCCATGCCTCACTCTTTCAGATGGACCAGATGGAACCCCCAGCTTCCCAGCCGGGGTCAGCTGCATGACATCGCCCTTACTGTAGCTGTTGGACCACAAGGAATACTTTGGCTTGTTAGAACAGGTTAATGTGGGTCAACCCATAAGTGAAAGTTACACTTAGGGGATTACAGATGTGCACCACCACGCCCCACCAATAGGTGAATTTCAATGCAAGTCCATCTGCAGTGGAGTTTTTTTTTTTTTTTTTGTACTGGGGATGGAACCCAGAGGCATTCTACCTCCGGGCTACACCCCAGCCCTGTTTTATTTTTTGTTTGGAAACAGGGTCTCACTATGTTAATGAGAGTCTCACTACTTGCTGAGACTGTCCTTGAACCTGCGATCCTCCTGTTTCAGCCTCCCAAGTGGGATTACAGGTGTGCGCCACCATGCCCGGCTTGCAGTGGAGTTTTTAGACAAGGCTCCTGATCTTGGGCTAGGAAGTGGCTGAATGGCCAGCCGCCCCCCCCCACGTCTTGAAGAGTGCTGCTAGATTCTCGAAGTCCTCAGTGTGGGCCCCACAGCAACGCTCCATCCCAAGATTGTGCATAAGTGGCGCCCAAGACTCCCATAGGACTCAGATCTCGCATGCGCACCTCTCCAGCTCATCTCCTGGTCAACTTAAAGGAAACCCGCGTGTGGTTCCGTTGATACAGAGTGTGCGTGCCAGCAGAACCGGGTTGCTGCGGCACCACTCCTCAGGGTTTGCCCCCAGTGACGGCAGCAAGGGGAAGCCGTCCCAATGGGCAACGTCAGGCAAGGTGTTTGGCCATCTGCTTCGTGTGGAAAGAGAAGTGGCTCACAGCAAAAAATATATACGACCTCTCCAGCAATAGTAAAGGGCTCGGATGGCTGGTCATGGGCTTAGAAAGAAAACAGCTGTAACCCCAGTCCTTCACATCACAGGTTTGAGACCAGCCTCACAACTGGGTCTCAGCAACCTAGTGAGACCCTGTTTCAAAACAAAAAGTAAAATCAGGCTGGGGGTGTAGCTCGGAGGTAGAATGCCCCTGGGTTCCATCCCCAGTACCAAAAAAAAAAAAAAAAAAAACAACTGGAAGACCGCCCAATTGCTTGACTGCAATTGACGTGCTCTGTGCGGGTTATACTGTGATTGACATGTGCTCTATCTATATATGGCCTCACCACCAGGGGGCTTACAGCGCGTTTGTTCGCCCTCGTGGATCCTGCATAACATCTTATTGGGTCAAGAAAAACTCATTTGGTCAGAGACGCAGCAATGGCGCACAGCAAAGGACCCAGCAGCGGCCAGCCTGAGGGAATGAAGCGGCCCTTGGAAGATGAGCCGCGGGCATGCCTGGAGATGGCAGGCCGTGCCTCCTGCTAGTCTCCGCAATCCCTGCTCCTTACTGACTGGCTCCTGATGGATAGAATGTGGCAGATGCCATAGGATGTCACTTCCAACACTGCTAGAACTGTGACTTCCGTCTTAGATGTCTTCTGTCCCTGGGTTGAATGCTGGAGGCTGGCTGCTGAGACAGGAGGCAGTCCTATGGGGTGATGGGGGGAGGGCCCCCTGGAGCCTCCCTGTGGTCTCAGCCACCAGCTTGACAAGCAAGCTCCACGGGAGAGAGTGGAGGCAGAGAGCCTGGGCTGCAGGCCACCTTGACCCACAGGAGCCCAGCAGAGACTATGTACTGGAGCAATTTGTTACATACTGGCAACAGATAATCATGGATTGCCCATTATTTACAGAAATTATTTAACTCTAGGGAATTCTAGTTTCCAGAAGAGTACAGATAATAGTTCAGACTAAGCTGTGTGTGTATATACATAAATATGTAAATATGTGTATGTATATTGTGTGTGTATGTTTGTGGTACCGGGGATTGACTCCAGGAGCACTCTACCCCCAAGCTATATCCCCAGCCCTTTTTATTTTTGTTTTCAAAAAGGGTCTTGCTAGATTGGTGAGTTTCCCTATGTTGCTGAGGCTGTTCTCGAACCTGCAATCCTACTGTCTCAGCCGCCCAAGTACTGGGATTATAGGTGTGCACGACCATGTATATTTAACAAGGGAACTAAGTATTCATCTTATTGTAACCTAGGCATTGCATTTAGTTTTATTTTTGTCTGTTTTTTAGTGTTGGGGATGGAACCCAGGGCCTCACACATGCTAGGCAAGCGCTCTACCATGTAACTCCAACCTCCGCCCAGGCAGTGCGGACATCGTAAAGCTTTAACCATTAGACCTCAGGAGACATGGAGAGGTGGGTGACCTTCCTGAGACTGTCTACCTAAGAACCTCAATCCAGAACTTCAGAGCAGTTGGCTCCTCGGTGGCAGGGGCTGGTGCTGGTGACCTGGACTGCGACCCCGAGATCAAGTGACCGTCTATGCCTCATTCCGTTCATTGTGAATTCACACATTCCCGGAGGATCGCTGTTAGTCAGTGCTTCGCACAACTGTTTCTGAGTGTTTGATGTTTTAATGCAGAAAAGGCTGGGCAGGAGGAAGCCAGTTCGGGGCACGCGGTGACCAGGAGTCTCTCTCTACCTGCTTTATCATTGCTGTTGTCCCCACGACCTCTGGTCAACACATACTTGGTGGAAAGCTTTGCCTTGAGGGGTGTGGAGGGGAACTTTAGGAGCGTGGGCACGGTGGTTCCCCCAGGAACCCAAACTACCCAGGAAAACCGTGAAAGGTAAGTCTTGTCATACTGAGCTGTTCAGTCTCTTTGTCCAAACTGAGATGTCTTTGTAGGGGGAACCATGTTTTTGTCTTTCAACGTTTAGGACCTAGCAAGAACGCCTGCCGCACCTCCGCTGCTGCACAGACCTCCACGATGACCGGCTGGGCCATGTGACTGGCCCGTGGCGAGGTCCACTCAGCAGCCACGTGTGCTTCCGATCCGTCTCCTGGCACCTTAGGGAGGAAGGCCGAGAATTGAGGGCTCTGGGGTGACGTCTGTTAGTATTCTTCCCTTTTCCCTGTGAGGAGTTGAGCTGGAAATAAAATCCTGGGAACGGAGCCCTGTTATCAGGAAACTTCATAACACGTGCCTATAACCCCGGGTTACAGAAACAGCCCCAGACCCCCTGGAGGCCGTCACCACCATTTTCTGTGAATCGTTGAGGAGCTCCCTGGAACCAACCAACTTCATTCATGTCAGTATTTTTTTTAAGCCACTGAATCGTTCAGTTGAGCAAAACTTTAAAGTGAAACTGATCATAAGGAATCAGTTTAATTCACTGTATAGAAGCTTTGTGTTGTCTTAACTATAAATATCATAGTTATACTGAGCAGTGAAATTTCCAATTTAAAAATGTTCGAGGTAAACCAGATGATGGTGGCTTACTATTACTGAAATTGAACATTTCAATGTCCAATTTCTTGGCGAATCTAACTCCAGACAGCCAGAACGGTTTGTTCTGTCCCTCTGTGTGAACCTGAGACTCACAGGCCCAGAGGATCTGGTTAGTCCCTCGCTCCACTCCACTCCCCCTCTCTTTTCAGCTCAGATGAGGAAACTACGGGCTTCTGCTTTCTGGACTCATAAGTTAGCGAGACCCAAATTTATAAATAATTCTAGAATGTACACTGTGACAAAAGCTGGTAGGAAACAAAGCCAGTCCGGCTGTCTGGAGACGCCTGGAAGAGTTTAATCACATTTTTAAAGTTGAGCAGTATAAATAGAACGGGGGAGCTGGGCATGGTGGCGCACGCTTGTAATCCCAGTACTTGGGAGGCTGAGACCGGAGGATCCGGGTTCGCGGCCAGCCTCAGCTTCTTAGTGAGGCCCTCCGCAACTTAGTGAGACCCCGCTTCAAAATAAAGAATAAAAAATAGGGCTGGGGGTGTAGATCGGAGGTACAATGCCCCCCGAGTTCAATCCCCACTACCGCAAAAAAAAAAAAAACAACCCGGGGGAGAGGAGGGGGGTTAGGTTGGAATACGGCTCGAAGGATCCATCAAATAGATGCCAGGTATCATTGATGAAAACCTGTGACACCTCGAGACACCGCGTGGTGACCAGCCAGCTGCAGTTCAGAAAGGACTTTAGAATCCAAGTGACAGCGTGTCGGGTTCAAGCTTGATAGCATGTCAAAAAAAAAAAAAACCCATTCATTATAACCCAAGAAAATGCTGAAAATCAACAGTACTCCAGCTGAAAATGTTTCTACCATCTTCTGGGGATTTCCAAGAAAACCCATATAGAGCCCCTGCTTTGAGCTCCCGAGACGGGCTTCCTCGCACACTAGGGTGTGAATGAAGGCCAACACACGAGGCAGGAAGGAAACGGTCATTCGGTGACCTAAAAGCAGCGTGTAGACAGCCAGGTGGCCCAGAGTGACTCTGAGACGTTATTCCTGTTCTTTCCTGTTTCACAAGCAGACATTTTGTCTTCCTTCCTTCCCTGGGGATGGAACCGGGGGGGGGGGCATTCTACCTCTGAGCTACACCCCCAGCCCATTTTATTTTGAAACAGTCTGGCTGAGTTGCTGGGGCTGGCCTAGCACCTGCGGTCCTCGTCTCAGCCTCAAGGACTGCGATTACAGGTGTGTGCCACCACACCCAGCCCTGGCAACTCTTTTTAACCTATGATACATTTTCATTTAATATCTTGCCTGTGGCAAGAAGTCTGAGCTGTAAGCTGTATGTGGTCTACCTGGCATTGTGAAAACAGGTAAGGACTTTTCAAACCACACCCAGCCCTACTCAGGCTGGGCTGTGGCCCCCATTGCTTTTAACCCAGGCACAATCTGTTACTAACTAAAGGACAAAGACCTGGACCCCCTCTCCCGTGTCCGTACCAAGCAGCTCAAGGGGCAGAGGATGTTTAAGTTATGTGGCCAAATGTACTGTTGACTACCCACTGGAGCATCCGGTCATCGCATGGCAAGCCAGACGACAGCTGTGCACGAGCACACCAGAGAGACGTGCACAACCCCTGCTTTCCTCAAACAGCAGACCAGGCAAAGGCGCGCGTGGCGTTCCTGTTCATACAACCGAGCAGCGCGTACCTGGTGGCCTGGACGTGGTGACAATGCAAGCCGTACAGTCACCCTTAGGTCCTAACATTTAGGACAACTAAACTTGAACAGAGTATGAAAAACAGTGGCAACGGCGGTGGTCGAGGAGGGCGAATGTGAGGTGGCGGGCCCAGCTGTTTGGTGCGACTGGGCTCCTTCCCCCGATCGCCCACAGTTAGGTCAAGGTCCTTGGGTAAATTAAATGTTTAAGTACTCCAGTATCCATGAGTAAATTAGGCAGCCATGTCCTCTGAATATGGGACTTAAGGATGAGCAATTACCACCTCCAGTATTTTACAAACTGAATCTAAAACTAATGTCCTAGATAAAGGTGATGATGCCTAGGAACGCGCTCACAAAAATACGAAAAATACAAGTGCAAATACTCATATCTACGTTTGGCGTCTCATTTCTGTCCAGAGTGGGGGATCTCTCTTTTCTACCTTCAGCGTGCGGCATCAAGGAGACCCCTCTCTGATTCCTCGAGGAACTGTTTTAAGTTTCACCATCCTGAGAACAGGGGCCATGACGACAATCCTCCACGACACTTCCTTTAACTGAATAAGCTTTAGAGTTCTTTTTCTTTTTTTGTGGCATTAGGGATTGAATCTGAGCTACATGCCCAGCCCTTTTATTTTGAAATGGTCTCAAGTTGCTGAGGCTGTCCTCGAACTTGCGATCCTCCCGGCGTGGTGGCGCATACCTGTAATCCCAGTACTGGGGAGGCTGAGACAGGAGGACTGTAGGTTCAAGGCCAGCCTCAGCAACTCAGCGAGACCCTGTTTCAAAATAAAAAAGGTAGAACACCCCTGGGTTTAGCCCCCAGTACCAAAAAAGAAAAAAGAAAAAAGGCGTTCGTTCTTGAAGAGCAAAGAGCATTCATCGAGCCCCTGGAAGAGTCTTTTCCTAGAGCATAACGCTCTTCTGATCAGCATCTGTGATACGTGACAGGCCTTGCATCGGATTTCAGGAACGGATTAGAAGATCCAAGATTTATTATTTAGAGAATACTTTATTAGTTTCTGTAATCAAACCCACGTAGATAAGACCTTACATATTTAATACAGTGCGATACCCCTGTACAAATGGAAAAAAAATTAAGTTTAACGTTTCTAGACCAATATGGCTGTTAATTTCTGTACAATGCCAACTCAACACGGGTAAACTGGGATACTTTTTCCAAAGTTGACAGCACAGCTAAAGTTTCCAAAAATTCAAATTATATATATATATGTATATATATATATATTTATATTTATATAAAAAGACCAATAATAGCAGTATGTTATGCATCAATAGCAGCAACAGCTTTTCCAGGTTCTGCAGTCATCTGAACAAAATTGTAGAGACATCCAGCACACTCCATTAAAAAAAAAGAAAAAAAAAAGTAAAAACAAAACCCCAGAAAACAGCAAAGTTCTGTTACTGTTGTGATACCTGGCACCATTTTTTATTAGCTTCTCAATCGTCATCTGGAAAGAAAACATTCTAGAGTAACATCATTAGAAACAGCTCCGGGAAGCACGGTCACTACTACGTGTCGTAAAGCAGGTACGAGAGTCTACGTTCACAGAGGAATGCTACAGTACTGTCCCACAGCTACAATACGAGAGGATACATTAAAAAGGCATTATCTGAGACTTGATTCTACTTTTCCAGCAGAGGGCCCAAAGGATGGTGTGACACAGCTCTGTAAAAAAATGCATTTTCTTAGATAAGATTTCCTTTCATTAGCGGCACAGTTCTAGGTACTCACTCTTCATAAACATCAGCTAAAAACCGTTTTAAAAAAAAGCCAGGGGAAAAAAAACACAAAACACCCAGTGGATTCCTACAAAGGTGACCGAGTGGAGGCAGGCAAGACTCGAGCTAACTAGTATTTTACCAGATTTGTCATGTTTGCATGGTGAGCGCGCACAGAAGGAAGGAGATGCCGAGTCGCGCTTGAAGCTTCCGCACACGGAGGCGGCCAGACCCGGCTCCGGCGCCTGACGTCTGCTCGCTCATTCGGGAAGAAGGGGAGATCAGTTACTACTGTACTTTGATTGTGTTCAACCCAGTCATCGCGTTACAAAAACAGCAAGCTGCCATAATAAAAACACGCCCCTCTCTCCAGCACCAGTTGTCTTCAGCTCTTCCCCCAGCCCGCAGGCCAGGAGCACATCCGAAGAGCAAGAGGGAACAGAGATCGCGTCTGACCGGCTGGCGGCCCGCCGCCGCTCGGGCTGGGCCGTTCCTCTGTGGGGCTATTTCCTCCCATCTCTGGTGTCAGATCTAACCATGAAGATTTCTACGTGTAAATTATATGCACTAAGGAATCGGTGCACACGTTTGTGTAAATGTGGCTGGAGACGCGTGGCCGTCGCCCGAGCACGTGCCGTACAGTAGGTGCAAGCTCACCAAGCCTCCTCGGAACGGGCAGCAGCTGAGTGTCAGTGGAAATGGCTCCTATGTCCCCGTGCATCTCCAAACTCTACAGGGCAACGTCACAGACCACTCTAACCCTGTGGCTACTGGCATTCTCTGACTTCTTTCTGTTCTCCCCCCTCCCTCAACGCCCTGCAGTAAACCAGAGCCTTAAGATTTTGTTTCTTCGGTTTTGATCGCTTGAGGTTTGATTGGTCCAGTTCTAACAGGCTTGGTGGCCATGGTGGGTGTGGGCGGTGGCTTTTCTTCCACCTTCTCCTGACAGACGCCAGGAGGCTCGGCCAGCGTTTCGGGCGGCTTACTGGAGTCACTGTCCACTTTCTGGGCTTTGCCTCCTATCTGTTTGCTCTGTTGTTGTTCAGAGAAGAAGCGCTGCGTGGACTGAAGAACCTCTGCTCTCTGTTTTGCCTTAAAAAACGAGAAACAAGAATTGGAAATGCTGCAGCACTACCAAAGCCTGTCCAATCAATCTCAGCTCAGACTCTTGGACCAATCACAAATCAGTCTTCCCAATGATGGTTTGGCCCAAGCCAAAAGTACCTCAATGATCTTTCAGCGTTTAATGCATAGACTTCTGCCTATCTTTGAAAACATTCCATGTGATTTTTTTTTTAAACATTTGAAACAAGACCACCTCCCACCATCTTTTCAGTCTGCCCTCTTATAAATTATAAATACAAATTGTTCTGGTCTGTATCTTTTCTGGAACAGCTTACTGATTATCACATTTTATTCAGGGAGGCTGCTTAGTCTGAAAACACACACGTAACACTTAAAACGTCTAGTCATCAATACGTGGTCTACAATAGAATGAAAAGGAAGCACTTATATTGTGGCATTACCAACACCTAGGACCAAATGTCTTGTGGCTGAGTCCTCTTCCCACAGCTCTCCTCTGCAGGGGAAGAGCATCAGAGGTTAGTAACTACCACTCCACTCCAGCACTAAGCTCTCATCGCTCCTACCATATCCTGAGTGGGCAACCTGGCTGAGTTTCATTGACTATGCGCCCCAAAGAAAATACTTACGCCAATCTGTCAACTATACCACTGTAACATATACAATCAAGACTGAAGTTTCTATACCTCTTGTATATAACAAAAAACTGTTCACGTTCTAAAGTAGGTAACCTGTACTACCTAAAGATCTAAAGCAACTTTTAAGAAATTTGTACACTGTCCCACCCCATTAAGATTATTAAGCTCTAATGTCATTTCTAACGAGAGATACGTGAAAATCAACCGCTAAGGAGCCAGAAGCAGAACTGGAAACCCAGGCCACATAATTGCCAAAGCTTTTTACGTATACTAGTATTTTTAGTAGAAACAGATCCCAGGTACACAACCTAATAAAAGTAGATAATGCCTAACAAGAGTTTTACTGCAGGGTGGTCTTTACATTTTATTGCTCGGCATCAGAAACACAAAGACGTCAACCCAGAAAGAATCTTCTGTCACTCAGCTGAATTCTCTTACAAGATCATCACATTTCTAATCCAGAGCAAAGCATCGCTGTGCGCAGTGCCCTGCGCGTACGCCGTCAGCTCTGCTCTGTCCTAGACTGGCCTATGGTGACCAAACAGGTGAAACTACCCGGTTGTCTGCAATGATCCCCAAGCTAAGTAGAGATAGAGGTAAACTTCCCCTGGCCTTCCAGGCAGACAGCAGGGTTCATGCAGCGAAAGCTGTCCCCACACAGACCCCTCACGACTCCTCTGCGCTAGCACACCTCGTGCTCACAGGTGCCGTTCGCCATGAAGGGTCCCAATGCTTTGCTGAGTTCCTCATCTACCTACGAGTGCATGGCCCCTGTGGAGCGGGCCACCTCACAGGGTGGAGAACAATGTGTAAACAGCCTGAGAAGGACGCGGTGCTTGAGTGTGTTGCAAGGGACAAAAATGAAGACAGGCAACATGTCTCACCCATTCCAGAGTTCCTACATAACCACGACTAGAGAACAGGCTGGATGAGGGGGGAGGGGGAAGGAGAGGGAAGGGAGGGGAAAACAAAGCAAAAAAAATCAAAGAAAATGGAGAAGCCTATAATAATCCATATTAATTTTGTGCTATTTCAAAAATATAGCATCCAAACTCAGATCTCCCTCGAATATGTACTTCACAAGCAATTCACCTGGCCAAAGTTTAAAATATTAATTATTTTTTACCATAATTGCAAAAAAAGGGGAAAAAAGAAAAAAGAAAAAAAAAGGTGGGGTGGGAAGAAGGAAAAAAACAAAAACACAAAAAAGAAATGCACAAAAGGGCCTGGCGAGTCTCTACGAGGACGAGCGCCGACGCGTGGCCACGGTCCGCGGGGCGAGGACGTGGTTCAGACGGGTCTTGCTCTGTCGGGCGAGCACTGTACTAACCTTCATGTCCTGTTCAGCCTTCAGCGCAGCCTGGGCCTGATTACCTCTGACTCCAGAGAGTGATCCACAAGGCCCCCTGGCTACGTGTGGCAAGCGAGCATGGCTCATGAGGCCTGTGGTCAGCGGAGGAGGCATCTGACTGGCCAGTGCCATTGGCGGCCTCTGGACAGGCGCTGGGAAGGTGTTAGTATGTGGGGCTCTTACCAATGGAGGGACCAGGTTAGGCTGAGAGAGAATCTGAGTGAAAAAAACAAAACATACAACATTGAACTGTTAAGAAAAAAACCTACCAACTAGACCAGGGAGGCATATCCCAGAGTAAATTTGTGCCCGTGCTGCCCATGAGAGGGAGCTCATGGGCGGGGCCATCTCATTAAGGACAGAGATCAAACAGGCCTTGCGTGGAGAGTTTAACAGAAAAATTAGGCAAAGCATCTACAGCACTTGGGGTGATCCTAGCACCTCCGCTGTGAGTTTTAGAGGGATAGAAAGGCTGTTTTAGGGTGTCTTCAAAAATGGCATACACCTATACCAAAACTTAATCTGAAGATAAATGCTATCAATATTAATTCAACAAGTAATGTGTTCCTCAGGAACCAATACTAGTTTGTGAGAGGAATAATCAATTTTAATTAGTCCTTCAATATGATCATCGAAGGAAAGAGAAGGCAACATTCTTACACAATTATTAAAAGCATCGTTTTGGGAAGTAATTCAATTGCAAACCTACTTTAAGCCTAGAAAACTTCAAGCACTGGGACCCTTCGCTAAAAAATCGACTTCCTCAGAAAAGATAAAACGAACAGGGCTCATATTATCAGAGCTGTGTGGGGAATCTTTCTTGTAAAACTAAACAGTTACACTAATTGAGTCTAGCTGTAAATTGCAAAAAATATATTTGAATATTATAAATATACTGTTAAAAATCAGAAACTTTTTTACTCAAAACAATACTTCTTAACTGGTTAACATTCGGGAAGATTATAAAATCAGAGATTTAGTCAGATTAGCAACTGTATGCAAGGGCTTAAGGCCTGTCCTGACGTGATCTGCCTACCTGGGGTGCAAACTGAGCAGGGAACGGCGGGGTCATTCTCACGGTGGCAGGGGCTGACGGGAACTGCTTCTGATAGACGATGCTGTTCATCTTGCTGGACTGGCTATTCGGACTTGTTGAAGTAGCCCTGGGAAAGAAGATCAGCACAGTAATGCCATTAGACGTGTGTGTGTGTGTGTGGGGGGGGACTAAACCCAGGGGCATGAGCTACAACCCCAGCCCTTTTTGCTTTTTATTTTAAAACGGGGTCTTGCTAAGTTGCTGGGGCTGGCCTTGAACCTGCCAGACTTCTGCCTTAGTCTCCCAAGTACTGGGATTATAGGTGTGTACCACCACACCAGGCTATCAGTAGATTTTTATAGACATTTCTCTTGGTATTTTCATCATACTTGGTAGTTGATGAAAATTCGCCATACATTGTGTGTGGCAGGAGACACTGGAGAGACAGGCAAGAAAGTAGACTAGCTAATTGCCCCGTATTAAAAGAATTTCCTTTCTTTTGTATAGCATGGAGCTTGACCAGGGCTTCATGCATGCCGGGCAGGCACTCCACCACTAAGCTACACAACCAGCCCTTTTTATTTTTTGAGACCAGCCCTTGCTAAATTGTCCAGGCTGGCCTCAAACCTGCAGTCCTCTTGCCCCAGTCTTCTGAGTAGCTGAATCACAGACCTGTGCCACCACACACACTTAAACGATTTTTCTTAAAACACATACAGGTGAATGTTAGCATTTTAGATAAAATTATCTGAATGCCTTATTAAGTACTTTCCTGCTTAACACAGGACCAGTGACAGATTACATACTTAATAAACAAACGGTGACCAATTACTTTGAAATTTCATAAGCAAATTAATTTTTTTTGTGGTACAGGGGATGTTACCCAGGGTCCTTCTACCCCCGGGCTACACCCCCAGACCTATTTTTTACTTTTTATTTGGAAACAGGGTCTTGCTAAGTTGCTGAGGCTAGCTTGGAACCTGAGATCCTCCTGTCTCAGCCTTCCAGGTACTGGCATTACAAGTGTGGGCCACCAATGCCTGGCTTTCATAAGCAAATTTAAATAACCATTTTACCGAAAGGGACTAGACGTCGGTGTGGTGCTTCTACCTCCAATTGGAGGTGTGCCTGGTTTTATATCAATGCCACTTCCAAAGGCTTTTAGCTCCATTTCAGACATCTGAGGAAAAAACAGAAAATACGCTCAGCATTCCTTCAATTCCATAAGCTAAGTGCTGTGTTTAATGTCTTACATATAAAATGGCTCATTCTAGGAACGGGCTAAGAACTTTCACACAAAAATCCTATTGCCAGGCTTCAAATTCCATGAAATTATCAGGCCAAGTAGACTTAGGTAAGTCTAAGAGGCTCCATAAATCCAATTCTTCCACAAAATTTAACATTTTTTGTAATTAGGTAAAAACAAGAGGGAGCCAAACACAGGAATGAGTTGTAACAGAAAGTACACCAGGCTTTGAGTTGTTCTGCAGGGGGCCAGATATCGATGCATTTTATTCTGACAGTATCTCTGAACACATAACCGTAACTGTTCACTTACTTTTCCTGTGTTTGCGATCATGCTGTGCTGCGTGCCCGCAGGGATTAATCCTCTGAAGGGCTGGCTGACTTGCGCCGGCCGGCTCAGGCTCTGCGCCTGCGCTTGCGGGGTGGTGTGCTGTAACGGGGGCTGAAGAGTCTGGGGCAGAGCGATCAGAGGCTGCCCCGCAGATCCAAAATTAGGCAAGGAAAGCTGGGATGCAGGTAAGGGTACTGTGACCTAGGAAAGAGGCAGACAGCAACTGCAGCAACTTGCTTACCATATCCTTGTGACTGTACACAACTCTTCAAGCACTGTTTGAGTAAGACTTCTATCTCCATTCTTTTATTAAAGGCACAACAACAAAATATAGTCATGTGTCACTTAGTGACAGGGATATGTTTGAGGAAATGTGTTGCTGAGCAATTTCATCACTGTGTGAATACATCGACTGTCCTTCCACAAAGTGACATGCCAGGTGGTATTCTCTCTCTGTGGAGGCAAGGTCCTACAAAGTTTTCTAGGCTGCTAACTTGGGGGCCTGAGCACTCCTCAGCCTCCAGAGTAGCTGGGACAAGAGTGCGTGCCACCACACCCAGCAGGTGATACACATAATCTCACAGGACCACTGTCACATATGTATCTCCTGTTGATGGAAACACCATACGTGCACATGACTGCAGATTGTTAAATGTTACTTGTAATGAAGAAACTACATAACTGAAATAATTACGACTATCTTTAAAGTTATCCATAGTACATGTCAAATAACCACAAAATACATGACATTTTAAGAAAGCCGCCACAAGTTCCAAGTAGGTATTTTCATGTCTGGTCAAAAGGCCCTTTGATAAGAAAAGGAATCTTTCATTTTCCATACACTGTATTTAATCTTAATGTCAATATACCTTTAGAAATTGTCACTCCCTAAATAAAGCAACCAAAAAGAGCCATAAGTAAATGACAAATGGCTTGTTATTTACTTCTCCAACTTTGAAAGAGTAATTAGTGATATTAATAGGATATTTTAAAAAATGATACATTTTCACTAAAAAGTATTACTGTATTCATACACTTTAAGAAAATTGGTCATTATATTCTGTCACTCTCTGCTACACCATCCAATGTATTATATTAACTTGTCTGATGGTTTTTAGAGTCTTCCTTCCCCCAACACTAACAGGTAAACTATGCATCACACTTAAATTCCTGAAAAATGGTTTTCAAACTTTATATTCACAGAGTCCTTTGTTAGAATAAACTATATGCGGACACGGGTTGATGAAGCGGGGTGAGGATGCAGCTCAGTGGAGGAGCGCTCGTCTAGCATCCCAGGGGTGGCGGGCATCAAGGCACTGAGCCAAGCCCCTTCCACCACCGCTGGACCCATTGGAATTCTCAGGACACCTCAATCAAGTTTGAAAACCACTCCTCCCATTCTGGTTCTACACAAATTCTCAACAATAACAAAAGCAATAAAAATAATAATGAAGAAAACTGAGGAAATTTACCATGCCACAGTTTACCTGCTGGAGAGCAGTGGGCGACTGAGCAGCATTGTAGAAGCTCGTTTGGCCCGGCTGCTGCACTTGTCCAGAATAAAGACTGGAGGCCTGGGTAAGATTCGCTCTCGCCTACAGAAAATTAGCAAGAAAACAGCCTTTAGGTTAAAAAACTTCTAAGTCAGAGATGGAGGCTATCATTTCAAAACAATCTCTAGCAATATTAGCATTAGGTAAAAAAGAAAAGGAAGACCATTGGGTTTCATTGTGTCTTTAATATCCATCCGTTACACACTTTTTTCTTTAAAGACTGTTTCCTTATAACCTGCATTAAAAACCTAGGAAGACAATGATCGCGCATCATTCCGGCGCCGGCCTTACCTGGAGAAGATGCGTGTCAATCAGCTGGGAACTTCCTAGTCCTGATGCCTGCCCCAGCTGATGATCATACAGTATGGGAATAGGCTGAGTGTTGGAAGTTTGTTGAAAGGCAAGACCTGATTGTGCCTTAGCGAGCTCCTGGTGCTGGACAGCTGGAAAGTTGTGGATAGCAGTACCAGAAAGGACCACAGATGGCTGGGATAGACTGCTCTGCATAAAGGCTGGCTGAGATCTACATCAGTATTAAAGAAAAGATTGTGTTACAGCTTAACTTTATCTGGAATCTGAACATCTTAAGAACAAATGTCTCAACAAGTACTCCAGTGCTTAGGGATGTAACGACTTTGAAACTAAACCTGTCTTCCAATACAGCAGCCACTAGTTACAAGTACCTGTATCTTACATTGTGGTACCCAGGGGAATTCTACTGCCTGAGCTACACCCCAGCCCTATCTTTTATTTTGAAACAGGGTCTTGTTAAATTACTGTGCACTAGGTCTTGAACCTGCGACCCTCCTGTCATGACCTCCCAAGGACTGGGATCACAGGCCTGGGCCATTGTGCCCGGCTTACGTTATCTTTTGATAGAACAGACCTGGTCTTACAAAGCACTTTTTCCAAGACAACTGGTGACACAGGGATTACAATGTAGAATGTGCTGCGTGCACTGTCATTGCCAGGATGCATGCTCCTAACTGACCACCACGCTCCTCACCACGGAGCGCGCTCCCAACTGACCGCCGCACTCCTCTACAGGATGCACGCTCCTAACTGACCACCGTGCTCCTCTCCACGGAGCACTCTCCTAACTGGCCACCACGCTCCTCTCCACAGAGCATGCGCCTAACTGGCCACCGAGCTCCTCTGAACAGAGCTGAACGAGGTGCGAGCTCTCAACGCTGCTTCAAGCAGCCGGCATCTATGAAAAGGAAGCCGGCTTGGGTTGGGCTCCAGCTCAGCAGCTCCAAGGCAGAGCACTTGCCTTCATGCACAAGGCCATGGGTTTGATCTCTAGCACAGGGAGAAAGAAAGAAGGCGGACGGCATGCTGGCTTCTGAGATTGAATCTGTTATTCCTAGACTAGAAATTTTATAGCTTATTTACTTATGTATTTCTTCATTCACAGTGCAGATCACTGAACCCGGGGCCTCCCATGTGCTACACAGGTGTACCACCACAGAGCTATACCCCCAACCCTTGTCTGTCTCCTGAGTACTGGGATTACAGGAGTGTGCCACCACGCCTGGCAATTCTATTCTCTTTTGAAAAAGTTTAGTTGAACTGGGCTTCTTTAGGCTTATCATTGATGGTAATCTAAAAGAAATAAGCTATATCAATTAACATCAATGGTTTTAAATTTTGTGGTACTGGAGACTGAACCCAAAGGCGGTCTACCTCTGAGTTCCACCCCAGGCCCTATTTTAGTTTTTATTTTAGAGGTTCTTGCTCGTTGCAGAAGGTCTTGCTAAGCTGCTGAGACTGGACCTACCATCCTCTTGTCTCAGCCTCTCAAGTACTGGGATTACAGGCATGTACCACCACCATGCCCAAATAATTAATGTCAAGTTTAATGTATAAATTATGAAAATTCTACCTGAACCACGTATAAAAATTCCTAAAAGCAAATGCATAGCTTTGTAATCTTCCTAAGCTAACTGTGTCCTGAATCTTTCTCGCTCTCTTTTTGCTGATTATGTCCATTACTATGAATATGAATAATAACTATACCTTGAAGCGCTGTTCCTACCACTTAAGTCTTACTAATTCTTCCACCCGCCTGAGTAGGAGACCAAAGGTAACTAGGGTTGAATCCAGGCTCTGGCTCTTTATATTCGAACCTTGGGTAAAAAACTCTACCTCTTAGCCAGACGTGGTTGCGCAAGCCTGTAATTCCAGTACTTAGGAGGCGGAGACAGGAAAATTGCAGGTTTGAGGCCAGCCTCAGCAACCTAGGAGGCCCTTGGCAACTTAGACCCTGTCTCTAAAATAAAATAATAAATAAAATAAAATGGGCTGGGATGTAGCTCAGAGGCAGAATGACCCTGGGTTCAATCCCCAGTACCAAAACCAAACCAAACCAAAACATAACACTACCTTCTGAAGTCCTAAAATCCTCCTATGTCAAATGGGGATAACTTATTTACTGTGTGGTTGTTATGAGGACCAAATTAAGTGTAATTAAGTGTAGTTAAAGTGTGTGAAGGGTTAAAGAGCTATCATATATAAGTTAGATAAAAACGCTTTCACTATTTTCCTAATTGCGAGGACAACCTGAAGCGCAGCTGAATACATCTTCAGAGAGCGCAGTCTCCTGCACCACACAGCCTCCCTGTCACCACGGCTGCTTCTGTTCTTTGACACTCTTCTCTCTTTCGTCGCACCCCACCTTGCCCTCCATCCCGAGTGCACTAGTTATCTACCACACCCCAGCTTAGAGGAGACTTGGACTTGCAGCTGGCAGCAGCCACGTAGCATGTAAACATTAGGTCCTTTGTGAGCAGCTATTTGCTGTGATTTCTAACTCTTATGGGGTTGCTGTCATCCGCTGTATCAAGAGGCCTTGAGGCCCGACTTTCTTTACTAAAGTCAGCTGGAAATGAGCAGCCTGAGGCATACAATCAGCATGCTTAATTATTTAATGTAGTTGATAATGTGGCCATCCTACCTTTGGGGAAGGAAGAAGCAGCAGGAATTATGAGGAGGAGCAGCAGCAATTACATTATCTGTAACATTAAAATGCCAACTTTTAAGGCAATTACCTGTAGGGTTGAAGTGAAGAGCTGAATAACTCCTGAGCCTGGGAGACCGCAGGCCCAGCCCCCAGACTCAGCTGGGCTTGGTGCTGCCCTTGCAGTGGGGCATAAATAGGGATCGGGATCTGCTGAACTGAAGCTGGCTGCAATGCAAGAAACAAACCCAAACGTGGATAAAATGCATATGAACACCAGGCATGCAAGCACAACACTTGCAGAGATAACAGATGTAATTAAATGTTAAGAGCATATATTAGCTCCCTTTTAAAAGCAAATGCAAACATCTAACTTTCCTCTTCAACACATCACTTATTCTATACTGTTAACAACTAAGCTCTGGAAAATGTGGGCAAGTTAAAATTTTGTTAACAGCCTATCAAGATAATCATGGGTAGGTTATAACTTTAGGGAACCTATCTTGTAGTCTAAGATAGCTATCACAACCACAAAAATGGCAAGAAACAAATACAAGATGGAAGAATCTTCGACATTCACCTGAGAGAGCCCTGGTTGGAAGCCTTGCTGCTGAGCCAGGGACGGGGGAGCCAGTCGCGCATGTTGGGTATTGAATAAGTGACTCGTGTCCATGTAGAAAGCTGGGATTTGAGCTGAAGACCACCAGAAAAAACAAGCAGTACAAAGTGTCTAAGTATCAGAGTTTCCCAAATAGTAAATACGAACCAAGTTTTGTAGCAGATTTCAAATTATGTGAGCCCTCTAAAAATTCATACAGCCACAGAAAAACTAGAAATGTGAAAAGATACAAATGCAAAAAAAAAATGCAGAGCTTCTAAGGCAGAAGAATTACATTAAAACAATGTAACCCTAGTATCTATGAGGTTATGGGAAAATAAACATTATAAACACTGTCAATGGGGGTATATATTGGTAAAATTCCACATAAAAATTGAATAGGAACCTACCCATGCAACAAGCAAGCCCACTCCAATTTTAACTCTATTTACTAGAATTCAGCAAAATATTTTCAAAGAATTCACATCTAATAATTTAAAGAGTTTGGTATAGATTCTTAACCCGTTTCTAGGCATTACGCATACTATTTTGTGACCTGATGTTTTTATATAATAGTATATTCTGGAGAACTCATATTGTTTCATATTTGTCACTATTATAAACAATATTGAAATGAATACCAGCAAAGTTTATCTGTGTAAGATTCCTAGCTAGAAAACTGTTACTACAGTGAGTATGTACACAGACTTTATTATTACTAGTACCTGGCTGCTTATCTTTATGGATCTACAAATGCCAGGTATTAATGAATGCTGGTTATTATTGATCTTTCTATAAAAGGTAGAGCATCGCTGTTTTTAAATTTAAATCATCCGCTTATTATTATTTTTTTTTTTTGTGGTA
>PVJS01039186.1:0-19024 GCA_004027185.1 Glis glis
CTATACCCACAGCCCAATTTTATTTCTTATTTGGAAACAAGGTCTCGCTAGGTTGATGTGAGTCTCACTACTTGCTGAGGCTGTCCTCGAACCTGTGATCCTCTTGTCTCAGCCTCCCAAGTACAAGGATTACAGGTGTGTGCCACCACACCCAGCTTCTTTTTTTTTTTTTTTATCCCCAGTACTGGGGATTGAACCCAGAGGCATCCTACCTCCAACCTACACCCCCAGCCCTATATTTTGGTACTTTATTTTGAAACAGGGTCTCTCTAAGTGGCTGAGGCTAGCTGCAAACCTGCGATCCTCCTGTCTCAGCCTCCCAAGTACTGGGATTACATGCATGCCCATGTAATCCCATTACATGCATGCCACCATGCCCAGCTTCTTTTAACTTTTGAAACATTAGACAGTTTTCTTGTAGCACAGTTGTTATAAGTGCAGACTTCAGAGTCAGAATTCCTGGATTTAATGCCAAGCTATTTACTTACTGACTCTCCTGCCCCATACTAGGGATTGAACCCAGGGTCTTGCACATGCTAGGCATGTGCTTTACCACTGAGCTACCTCCCCAGCCCTTGTAAATTTTATTTTGAGACAGGGTCTCACTAAGTTGCTCAGGCTGGCCCTGAATTGGCAGTCATCTTGCCTCAGCCTCCTTAGCAGTTAGGGTTATAGGCAAGCGCCACCATGTCCAGCCACTTACTAGCTTTAATATCTAGCTTGAATATTTTTCAATTCTTAACATCTGTATTACGAGGATAACTGTAGAATCTGTTTTGAGGATTAAGCACTTAGAATGGTGATAAAGTATTGCTGTTAGTTAAATTTCTAGCATAGGGCAAAGTGTTCACAAGAACACTCTTTGGGAAAGGCTGCTAGAGAAAGAGTGTTGGCCTTGGGTAAATGGAATAAGTCTTGGACAAGACTCCTAACCCTCTTCTGAGCAACACTTTTTCCCACTGTGTATTGAGGACATTAATTGTAGGTGATCTCCAGGTCTTTCCTAATCCAACTTTGCCAAGAGTTAGGCTTTTCAAGTTGCTAAAAATAACAGTATATGTCGGGCCATCCAAAATCAGTGAGACGATACAAACAGAAGATGAGGAAATTCTTAGCAGTTCCTTTTATACTGATTTGTCATGTGTGGGCTCTCTGAAGATTGAATTGACATCTTCTGAGTGGAGCCTTAAGCTTGGTTGGGGAAAGGGTGTCCCTGTTCACTCTTACCCACGTAGCTTTCCGTTTTGCATCTTAGGTCGTCTCAATGACATATATGGAGACTACAAGTACACATACTGGTCATGTGGTGTGATCCTAATTATCGCAGGTATCTATCTCTTCATTGGCATGGGCATCAATTATCGACTTTTGGCAAAAGAACAGGAGGCAGAGGAGAAGAAGAAAAAGGAAATTAAAGAGGAGGAGACCAGAATAGATGACGAGAAGCCAAAAGAAGTTACTAAAGCAGCAGAATCTCCGGAGTATAAAGGCACAGGAGACCCCAAAGAGGAGGAGAGTCCAGTCTGAACTGGTGGGACTGAAGGATGAATGGAGCATTTCGTGACCCAAGGCTTTTGAAAGTGTTCTTCTGGCCTGCAGTCTATCAGTGGTGCTCAAAACAGATGGTGGACATTTGTGTGGAAAATATGCCAGGTGTTCATTGAAGATTTTGTTTCACTCCTTACCAATAGCCTGAATTTAAAATACCATTTGCTCTGATGGAGTGGTTGACAAAGAATGTGGAAAGAAATAGTGTTTTTTTTTTAATCTTAGCTTTTAATAGTGTCAAAAAGATTATGATATGTGCCTTAAGTTTTAGTCTTTAGAGAGCCTTAACTTTTTAAACCATTCTGACACATTCATCTATTTTAAGTGTTAACATTAAAAGGAAAAAACTAACTTGTTTGAGGCAATTCTAAAACAGTCTTTCTTCATTGTTACTTGTATTGTCAGACATTGTTACTGGAACATTTATGAATAGAAATATTGGCTAAAAGTTGGAGATTTTATTAAATGCTGACTAAAATATTTTTCTAGTGTTAATAGTTGCCTGGCATATGTGCCTGCTAACTATATAGTTAGGAAATTGAAAGCATAAAACTTGGGAAACATCTTGGCAGTTCCAGCCACATGGCATTTGTAAACACCTCGGGTACCTTTTCTGGATGCTTATTAGAAGCCAAGTGCTTGAGCTTTTTTTTTTTTTCTCCACTAAATTACTACTTTGGTTCCCCTTTTCAAAGACTTTTGAGTGGTTATAGATCATTGCCCCTTTTGAAATTACTTGGTATTTTTTGACTGTAAAAGTTTAAAATTTATAAATCTATATATTTGTGGCTCCTTAGTAAATGCAATACATTTAATTAAATAGAGACAGATATTTTAAGCCTCAGCCAAATTCAGCTTAGGTTTTTCCAAAACCTCAGCTATACTATGAAACTGTTGGAATCTTTGTGTGTCTGGTTTGGCTTGTTTGCGACTGTTGCTTTTTCATCGTTTTTAGTGATGCTGGCCAAACCTAGTGCTTCAAGTATGCAAACTGAACTGGACCCCCAACCCCTGGAATCTTTTTTCTTTTTTCCTGGAATTTTTCCCCTTTAATTTTTTGGATGGTTTCACATACTTGCTTCTAGTTTAAAGCTGTATGTAAGTTATTCAGTATAGACTGAAATGTGTGTGTGTGTGGTGGTCTGTTGTTTTACATTTTCAGTGTTTGCAGATTCAAGAGGGTCAGTAAATTTGGCCCCAGGCAAACCAATAAAAATAAGATTGGGTGGGAAGTCGTGAAGTATGCTTAGTTTCGATAATTCCTTTTTTCTAAGAAGGCTTGAAAGAAAATTATGTCATGCTTAAAATTATTGGATGCATTCATCTCCATACAAACCTAGTTTTGTGATCTTTTTCACTTACCTGAAATGTGGAAAAATGGGTTCAGTATAAGGATAGGAGGGAGGGTGTACCATAATGAAACTAAATATTTTTTAACCTAATGTCTTCTAAATTAAGGCAAAAAGATGTAGATAGACATTCAATGAATTATATTCAATTTAAAATATGACTGTAATTGACAGGTGAAAGTATAGATTCAAGACTTTGTGTAAGAGGCTGACTTTTCCAAATAAAACATTTATTTTATTTTTAGAAAATATTTCTTCCTTCATGTTTATTTTCTTGAGGAAAATATTACTGCATCTTCATTATCAAGTTTCAGTTTGGCTCTTGCTAATATTAAATAATCCATTTTATGTGCCTTAATATTTGTGTATATGGCTTATGTTTTTCTTCTTTCCTCTTTGCTTTAAGATAAGCAGAAGGAGAATTTTGAAACCTCTTCTCTTGAGCTGAGAACATCCCGAGTAGTTAGCCATCAGGACGCAGTGGAGAGCTCCCCTCCTATGAGTGTTAGGGCAGAAGTCTACTGAGAGGATTGCCAGGCTTGGCCCAAGTCTAACCGTTTTTCCCTCCTGTCAAAATGAAGATTACTGTTGGTGAGGGAATGTGAGTAACAGAAATGTAAAATGAAAACACTAAAAAGTAAAGCAGGTGAGGGTCTTGTGATGCTGATTCAGCACCACTCTTTAGAAGGAAGGGTTCTGAATTTGTTGTAGTCAAAAGCGAAAATTAGTAACTGGCTCAGAACTGGAACCAGACTTGTCCAGCCCTGTTTTCCCCACTAAAGAGATAGGTTTAAGGCTTTGTTTTGTTTTGATGCTTGGATTGAACACAGGGCCTCACATATGCTAGGCATGTACCCTATCACTGAGCTAAACCCCTGAAACAGGTTTTATACAAGATTAGTTTTGGTAACAGCCCACATAGGCCTGTGCTTTCTTATTAACAACTGACCCACTGGCTAATCATCTCTATGTTATAAATTAATCCTGGAAACAACCAGCTTTCTCATCCTTTCTGTTGTCCCTTACTTTATTTCAAGACTGATATATATGGCGTTTTATTGCAATTCACATGGTTTTAGTGGCTTCTTTGGGAAAAGAGATATGCATAGAGAACCTACCTATCTTCTCCTTTACTCTGCCCCCCCCCCACCCTCTTAGGTAGTTGCGGTATCTAAAAGGCATGAGACTATCCTAGAGTGTACTCTGAAATATGCTCCCAAGTCACAGCAGGAAAATTATTTAAGGAACTGATAGGTAGAACAAGTGCAGAAGAAGATCATGATAACAAACCAGACTGTTTTATCATGTTACACTTGAGTCTTGATAATTTAGAGTACCTTAACTAGCAAGGATAAATGGGTTTGTACAAAAGGTACTCAGGAAAGGGTGATGATAAATTATGGAAAACTCAGTGATTTTATCCCTGATTTAGTCACAATGAATAATCCTCTGGATTTAGTAGTGTATGTCTATATCATAGATGTGTATGTCAGTATTCAAGTTGTTTACCCTCAATCCCCAGTGCCACAAAAAAAGAAAATTGTTAAAAAAATTTAATATTTTTGTATGAACCCATGTTTTATTGTATTGAATTTCACAGTGATAAATTGGGTATTGGTTGCATGTTTGTATGAAAAACTGGAGTGTCTGGGCTTTACCTTTCTTAGCAAATGGTTCACAGTGTAATAAACTCAATCATCAGTGCAGATATGGCCCCTCCTCTACCACTACACAGTTTTGTTTGGGAAGGTAAGAGAAGATTAACAATAAATTTCCACTTTTGCAACATGGCTTGTTTTAATAATCAAGTCAGTCACTTGCCTAGAAGACGTGAAGAAAGAGGTTAATGATAGCTTGTGTAACTGAACACTCTTTCAGTACTTGATGGGAACGACAACCCAGGCTGGCCCAGCTTGCTCAAAGGTGAACAATCAGGCCGAGTTGCTTCAGAGTTCAGAAGCATCCGAGCTGGTGGCAAGGGGGGGGGGTGGAGTCAAGTACATCACTCCTGGAATTTGTTCTATCGTTAGTTCAGTCACCTTTTTGTCAGTTCAGTCTGGACCATAATGGTAATCTCATTCAAATGTGAGCATTTGGAAACAACAGTATGTATGAGTGTCAAGTATCTATTCTTTTTTCTTTTTTTTTTTATACTGGGCATTGAACTCTGAGGCATTCTACCTCTGAGCTACACCCCCAGTCCTATTTTTATTTTTGAAACAGGGTCTTGCTAGGTTGATGAGAGTCTCACTACTTGCTGAGGCTCCCCTCGAACCTGCAATCCTCCTGTCTCGGCCTCCCAAGTACTGGGATTACAGGCACGTGCCACCATGCCCAGCTAAAGTGTCAAGTATCTTTCTCTGAATCCTAAGAGCATCAATTTACTTTGTGTTAACTTTTGCTCTGACATTCCTAGAGAAGATAGTGAGCTAGCAAAAGGAGTCACAGCCTGCCAATAGAGGGACAAAGTAAGCTGCCTGGGTTCAAACTGAGGCAGTGTGACGTCAAGGAAGTTACTTAGCCTTCCTAAGCATCAGGGATTTTTCCTCTGCAGTGTGTTAATAATAGTACCCACCCCAATGGTTGTCGGGAAGATTAATTGATAATGTGATGGCTGTTTTTAGCAAGTGCTTGATAAATGAAAACACCCAACTATCCAAAAAAAATCAAAGTTAATATTAGGGGCAACATTGGGCTCATGTAAGTCCCAAAGCTGATTCTTACTTGCAGTAGAAGGTTTTTCAGTGACTGTGAAGAATATTAGATAAATGATCAAATTCTCCTTTTTGATCACATCCTTTTAGTGCTACTAACATTTGTCTGTCTTTTCTCAATATATGGATGAAAGCACCACCTCAGCACATGGTGGGTGCATATTTGTCTTGTTCTTGCATGAGATGGATTTGAGTCTACTCTAATAGCATACTCCCTGCATAGGGAAGAGATGCCCTACTATTAGGAGATGATTCTCTAAGAGAAGAAATATAACTAGTAACTAATTCTGGCTAAAGTTCTCTGTCCCTAGCAATATCATTAAGTGCAGATTGAAGAGATTTATCAGTTAGTGTCCTAGTAACTTGGTATAACATTTTGTGAAAGCAATTTTGTAATATGTATTAAGTACCATGAGTTCACATTTTATTTTCCCTAAAAATTCTAGATTTTAGCCAGGCATGGTGGCACACACTTGTAATCCCAGCCCCTGGGAGGCTGAGACAGGATCGCAGATTTGTGGCCAGCCTCAACTACTTAGTGAGGTCCTCCGCAACTTAGTGAGACCCTGTTTCAAAACAAAGAATAAAAAATAGGGCTGGGGGTGTAGCTCAGAGGTAGAATGCCCCGGGTTCAATCCCAGTACCATAAAAAAAAATCATCTAGATTTTAGAATTTGAGAAAGTTTATATCTATCTTTGAGATCATCAATCTTTGAAAAATACTTAAGTATTTAAATGATGGTTATAAAGTGTGTGTGTGTGTGTGTGTGTGTGTGTGTGTGTGTGTGTGTGTGTGTTACTAGCGATTGAACCCAGGGGCATTCTACTTCCTAGCTATACTCCCAGCCCTTTTTATGTACACATGCAGAGGGAAAAATATACAATTATGCTAATTGTAATCTTGTGAGTGGTAAGATTAGAGGTGTCTTTGGCAGCGTTGGGATCAAACCCAGGACTGATATAGCAAGGGAAAAATGCATTTAATCTAGACTTCCGGCAAGAGGCATTTGTCTCCTCAGAAAATGAAGCTAATGATGATTTCGCCAACTTATTTTCTTCTGCTCTGATGGTTGTACTCAGGGGGGTGAGTGTGACCTGAAACTCAAGAGCACAGTAGTCTCCAGTTGTGACCTTGCTGGGACAGGACCAGAGCTGTGGAGTGCAGAGCCCTCGGGCAGCCACGACCAGCTGCCAGGGCCTCCTTCCTCAGGCAGGTGTCTTGAGACAGCATTCCTGCGGTTCCCTTCCAGCATCAGTCAGCTGCAAGTGAATATTTAACCCAGGAAGCCAGAGGGTCAGCACTCGCCCACCTCACAGCCTCGTAGTTGTTCTGCAGCATTAGCTCACTGAGATCAGCTTCAGGAAACAAGATACTGATGTCAAAAGAAGGCTACAGGGCTAGAGATAGCTCAGTGGTGAAGCACATGCTTAGCATGCATTTTTTTTTTGGTACTGAGGATTGAACCCAGGGACATTCTACCTCCATGCTACACCAGCAGCCCCCCCCCCTTTTAGTTTTGAAACAAAGTCTCGCTAAATCCTGAGGCTGGCCTCAAACCTGCAATCCTCCTATCTCCCAAGTCTGGGATTACAGGCATCTGCCACCATGCCCGGCTCTGTCAGCTCTTATTTGTTAAAGCACCAACAGATACTTATTGGACCCATACTATGTCCATGGCATTAGGCTTTAAGAACAAAACAGTAGTAATGTCTTCACAGGCATCTTGGAATGTAAACATACTGTTTTAAATTTTTTTTCATCTTATATTCTAGTAGGGGAAAATAAGTGATAATAAGGAAAACAGTTTTCAGAATAGAAAATAATAGATGGATATAGGGTCAGTGTACATTCATTCATTCATTCATGTAAGTAATTTTTTTTATGGTACTAGGGATTAAACCCAGGGGCATTCTACCTCTGAGCTACCCCCTCAGCCCTTTTTATATTTTATTTTGAATCAGGGTCTCATTAAATTTCTGAGGCTGGCCTTGAACCTGAGATCCTTAATGTCTCAGCCTCCCAAGTACTGGCATGTTAGGCATGCACTACCATGCCCAGCTCAATCATGTAAGCAATTTTTGGAGCATCTTCTGTGTGCCTGGTTCTCTTTGCAGGTAGAAGGGATGGAGCAGTGGACAAAATAAAGTTCCTAGCACTTTCAACTGGTAGAATAAATGGGGAAGACTAGAAACTGCCATGGAGATGTAGCACATGGAGAAACCATGCCCAAACTTGGGAGGGCATGAAAGGATTTAAAAAGTATGTCTTTGAGCTGGTTAATTTCTCTAGATTTCTGATAACGACAAAATTATTGTGAGGATCAAGTGTGGTAGTATACAGCCTACTGCTGAGCATGCAGTAGTTTTAAAAATCTGAAGCTGCATGAATATTCTGCCTTGCAGTGTAGCACGTTGGCTAAGTCATCTACCAGACAACAATGAATAAAGAACAGCTTATAATGGCATAGCTCATCTTTTTTTTGTGCTGGGGATTGAACCCAGGGACATTCTACCTCCGAGCTATCCCTCTTCTTTTAAAAATTTGGAAACAGGGTCTTACTAGGTTGCTGAAAGTCTCGCTAAGTTGCTGAGGCTGGCTTCAAACCTGTGATCCTCCTGTCTCACCCTCCCAAGTACTGGGTTTACAGGAGTGTGCCACCATGTGTGATGCATAGCTCAATCTTTTTACAAAGGCCTTTAAAATATACTCTGCCACTTGATCCATGTGAAATCCTAGGGAAGTGGGTATAATTGAAGATACTAAGGCTGGGATGTAGCTCAGTGGAAAAGCTCTTGCCTTGCAAGTGCAATGCCCTGGGTTCAATCTCTAGTACCAAAAAAGTCAAGCTAAAAAAAAATTACTAATCCTTTAGCTGGGCCTTCGTCCTGGTCCAGCAGGTCCCCTGTTGTCAGAGGAAGCCAAAGCATGACTGCTAGGGCCAGAGTTGTACTGGGTGGGAGCTTTGGAAATGCACAAGAATGGAAGAGGCCGAATCCTGGGTGATCCTGACGCGTAAGCGCGTGAGCCTGCACCAAAGTGAATAGAATGCTCCTGTTCCCAACAAACTCACAATCTAGTTTACGATCCTTTTCTTTGGCCTTTTTCACTTATGGATTTCCTTTCCTAATATGCTTTACTAATTCCAGAATTAAAACTTTGCATTTCCTGAGCTTTTGCTGGTCACATCCCAAGAGGAAGTGGCTGGAAGCCAATAAGGCTGGGAGGGGAGCTGGATGGGATTAGAAGTCACCTGGTGTGCCGACAATCTGTATGTGCATAATTATTCAGAGGTTGATGATGGCCATAGTCTATGTGATTTATCTTTTTCCTTCTCATCTTTAACATAACTACCTTAAAGCCAGAAGAAAAGAGCCTTAGTGGTTTGTGCCAGGCTGAACTTGTATATGCTTTTTAGAATAGGAGCTGCAGAGACTTTACTCTTTGCTTTTCACATTCCAAGTACTATCTTGTTTCTCAAGTACTAAGAAATTAGTAAACAGGCTGCAGTAGGGAGTTTTCTGAGCTAGGCATTTTGGGAGGCTCTATCTGTGCACCAGCCCCTCCCCACCTCCCCTGCCTACTTCCTCTTCTTTTGGGGGGGTACTGGGGATTGAACCCAGGGGCCCTCTACACCTGCAGACCCTTTTATTGTAAAACAGGGTCTCACTAAGTTGCCAGGCTGGCCTCGAACTTCCTGTCTCTCAGCCTCCTGGGGACTGGTATTACAGGCACCCAGTCTTCTTCTTTTCCCTGCCTCTGGCTTTGTTTCTAACAGCCTCCCTGTCTGTCCTCACTCTCCACTTCATATCTAGCCTGAACACTGCTGCCAAAATAATTTTTTCTAGAAAGACCAAATCTCTCAACCTTGTTACATACATACATACATACATACATACATACATCTATGCAACTTTTATTACTTTACTTATTTATTTATTACTAGGGATTGAACCCAGAGGCATTCTACCTCTGAGCTGAGCTACACCCCCAGCCCTATTTTACTTGTTTAGTTTGAAACAGTTTCTCACTAGGTTGCTGAGGCTGGCCTCAAACCTGCAATCCTCCTGTCTTAGCCTCCCAAGTACTGGGATTACAAGGCTTGTGCCACTGCGCCTGACTTTTTATTAGTTTAAACAAAAGCCATAAAGATAAAAATAATAAAATTCAAATCTAGTCATGTCATTCCTCTGCTTAAAATCCTAGTTTGAGGATAAAGTCCAAACTCCTTGGCCTGACCCATTGGGCCCTCCCTATGAGCTTCTGTCTGCCTCGTCAGTCCTGTCTCTTGCCAGGCCTCAGCCCATGCCCCGCTCTCCTTCCCAAATGGATTTCTTTGTTTCTAAGCACAGGACCTAGTTTCATAGCTGCCTGCTTTTGAACCTGCTCACCTGTTCCTGGAAACCCCTCCCTTCTTTCTCCTCTGCACCAACTTCTCTTTGTCCTTTCCTAGCAGTGTGTTGTGCTCGTTAATTTGCTTTTCTGAATTTCTACCAGGTGGCGCTTCTTGAGAAGGGGCAGCATGAGTGAGAAATGCCTCTTGATTTGGGGTCTGGGGAAGCTTCTGCTGGGGGGAGGGTGACATTTGCATCCTGTAGAAGAAAGTAAGGCTGCATTTCTCCTGGGGAAAAGTATCCTGGAGAGCTGAGTGGGGCTACGATTGAAATGACTGATAATCAGGTGTTAAGCACAGATTATGCACCAGGCCCTGGGCTAGTCTAGTCTCTGTTCTCAGGAAGCTTTTGGTCTGCTGGGGGCAATAAAAGGAAATGTTTACAACAGTGTAATCAGGGCCCTAAATGTCCACAAGGCAAACCTCAGATGAACCAAGGCTCAGTGTCTGCTTCCCAGACCCAGGTCTCAGGAGCAGCAGGACAAGATCTTGGTGGGCCTGTGGGCTGCTGTATAGGAAAAACAGACCTGCCCCCGCCCCCCCTGTACTCACGCTCAACATGGAACTTCTGTGACCAAATTCGTGGTTTTATTTCTCCACACCAAGCAATTCTTCAATTCTATATGGACACTAACTGGGAGTCCTGCAATTGAATTCAATCCTGACACCATCTACTCGACAAAGCATCAGAGTCCACAGGTTAAGGGCTCAGTCCTCAAGACTACCCCTTCTTCAGACACCAATCACAAGGAGTAGACACCCACAACTTCTGTCCAAAAAGATCTAAAGGTTAAAAAAACTTGCTTCTCTAAAAGACTCCTTCCAAAAGGCAAACAAAAAAAATCTAAGCAACTAGTTGGTAAGAAAAATTGAATCTGCTTGGTAACCACCCAACCCTGAATCCCCCAAAAAAGTTAGGTAATTCAGGCCTGGTGGCATGCGCCTATGTTCCTAGTTGGGTAGAGATTAAGCAAGATCTGGTGTGGGCAAACCAGCTATACTGAATTTTTTAAAAACACAATTCTTTATTTCTTACAATCAGATACTGCCAACTAAGTTGGGCATGGTTGTGAATTCCTGTAATCCCAGTACTTGGGAGGCTGAGACAGGAGGATCACAGGTTCGGAGGCCCTCCACAACTTAGTGAGACCCTGTTTCAAAATTTAAAAATCGGGCTGGGGGTGTAGCTCAGAGGTAGAATGTCACTGAGTTCAATCCCCAGTACAACAAAAAAGGAAAAAAAAATACTGCCAACTAGCATTACTTCCACTCATGCTTCGTTAAAACAGCATATTTCCTTGGTATTTGCAAACAATGCAATATACAATAAAGGTAGAACTTAAAATGCATCCTGGTGTGCCAGGCGTGGTGGCGCACGCTTGTAATCCCAGTACTTTGGGAGGCGGAGACCGGAGGATCCGGGTTCGTGGCCAGCCTCAGCTCTCTCTCTCTCTCTCTCTCTCTCTCTCACTCTCTTTCTCTCTCTCTCCTCTACTTAGTGAGGCCCTCCACAACTTCGTGAGACCCGGTTTCAAAATAAAGGATAAAAAAATAGGGCCGGGGGTGTAGCTCAGAGGTAAAACGCCCCTGGGTTCAATCCCCAGTACCGAAAAAAAAAAATACATCCTGGTTAATTGCGTAAACTGGTCATTTTTTTAAAGCATAACTAATCATTCTTCATAAAATTGAAATTTACATATTTCTGTTACGAGTAGTGCAAAGTGTGACACACTGTTTCCTCTAGAAAGGAGTGTGTCTTACTGTGTGTGTGTATGTGGTGCTGGGGATTGAACCTAGGGGCACTCTACCTCTGAGCTACACCCCCAGTCCTATTTTGTTGTTTATTTTGAAACAGGGCCTCACTAAATAGCTGAGGCTGGCCGTGTACTGGGATCCTCCTGTCTCAGCCTCCCAAGTACTGGGATTACAGGCATGTGCTACCATGCCTGGCTTTTGTATCTTATTTTTTAAGCAAACAAAATGTGCCTAATAGTGTGTATACAGTCAATGCATGATTGAAAACATGTTTCAAATACAAGGCAGACCCTCAGGCCACCATATTATTTAGGTTTTACATTATCACTTATGGCATTTTAGATTAATTACATGTAACATACTTTCAGACATGTTAACCCTGAAATTAAGAAAAAGAATTGTTTCTTGAAAAATTTATCCCAAAGCTGGGCATGGTGGCACATTCCTGTAATCCCAGTACTTGGGAGGCTGAGACAGGAGGATTGCAGATTCAAAACCAGTCTCAGCAAGTAGTGAAACTCTCATCAACCTAGCAAGACCCTGTTTCAAAATAAAAATAAAGCCGGGCGTGGTGGAGCACACTTGTAATTCCAGTACTTTGGGAGGCAGATACCGGAGGATCTGGGTTCGCAGCCAGCCTCAGCACTCTCTCTCTCTCTCTCTCTCTCTCTCTTTCTCTCTACCTAATGAGGCCCTCCGCAACTTTGTGAGACCTGGTTTCAAAATAAAGTATTAAAAAATAGGGCCGGGGGTGTAGCTCGGAGGTAGAATGCCCCTGGGTTCAATCCCTGGTACCAAAAAAATAAATAAATAAATAAAATAAAAATAAAAATAAAATAGGGCTGGAGATGAGCCACAGCCTTTCAATGACAATAAATCACCCCTTGGTATTTCCCTGCAGCTAATGATGGTCAGCTCAAATGCTCTCTTGATGACCGGTTCAGAGGTGCTTCCATTACTTTCGTGGGCCCCAGGTTAGTCCCTGGCCTGGGGAAGGGGAGCAGTGGCGACGGGGCAGGGCGCACAGCAGGGAGAAGAGTGGGTGAGACACCCGGGGACAGCAGCCCCACTGTGCTGGGAGCCAGTGGTGGGCATGGAGTGAGCAACAACCGCCTCAGTGGATGTGTTAGGAGGTTTTTAAAGTCTTAATATCAAAACTAGAACAAAACTAGAATTTAGTCTTCTTATTTATTTATTTAGTGCTGGGAGTTGAACCTGGGGGCATTCTACCTCCAAGCCACATCCCCAGCCCTGTTTTATTTATTTATTTTTTTTTTGTGGTACTGGGGATTGAATCCAGGGGCATACTGCCTCTGAGCTATACCCCCAGCCCTATTTTATTTTTAAGTTTTGGATCAGGTCTTACTAAGTTGCAGAGGACCTCTTTAAGTTGCCGAGACTGGTGGTGAACCTGCGATCCTCCTGTCTCAGATACTGGGATGACAGGTGTACGCCTGGCTTCCTATTTTATTTTTAATTTTGAAACAGGGTCTTGCTAAGTTGCTGAGGCTGACCTTGAACCTGCAATCCTCCTGTCTGCCATGTACTGTGATTATAGGCATGCACCACCACACCTGGCCTTGACTTTCTCTTTAAAGCAATAGTTTCCTTGGAGTATTTATAAGAGACCATGAAAAGGTTTCTTTACCTTTTAAATCATCTGCCTAAGGAAAATAAAAGATGATTCTGTGGGGTTTTGTGGGGGAGGGGAATACTGGGGATTGATCCCAGAAGCATTCTACCTCCGAGGTCTTGCTAGATTGCTGAGAGTTTTGCTAAATTGCTGAGGCTATCCTCCAACCTGCGATCATCCTGTCTCAGCCTCCCAAATACTAGGATTATAGATGTGTTCCATCATGCAAGCCCGGCTTGCTTGTGTTTGTTGTTGTCGTTTTTGGTTTGGTTTGTTCGATACTGAGGATTGAACCCAGGGGTGTTCTACCCCTGAGCTACACCCCCAGTACTTTTTATTTTTTTTTATTTTGAAACAGAGTCTTGCTAAGTTGCTGAGGCTGGCTTCAAACCTATGATCTTCCTGTCTCAATCTCCCAATTTGCTTTTTTAATTTATGTATTTATTTATTTGTTTATTTTTATGCTGGGAATCAAACACAGGGCCTCACACATGCTGGGCAAGCACTCCACTACTGAGCTACACCCCAGCCCTGATCCTGTGTTTTATCAAGAACAGAATGTCTTGTCCTGTATGAGATCTTTTGATTACTTAAGAGCTTAGACTTTTCAATATGAAAAGAACTGAGATTGTTTTTTAAAACTACGTAACTTTTCTGTATTTGCCTTTGAAATCTTTTGTCACTTTGGAGTTGGTTCATAGTGATCCATGTTCTTGTATCCAGGTATTTTAAGTCTTTGATATTTTTGACAAATTCCTCAGAATCAAGTTCTAAACTGTCTTTTTCTTGAACTCAAATTAACTTTGGGATTTTTCCAAATTGGCCCCTTGAACATCTCAAAAGAATTTGTCTTTTTCCTCCCTTCCTCCCTCCCTCTTCTTTCTTTCTTCCTTCCTTCTTTCTCTCTCTCTCTCTTTTTTCAAATTTTGTTATGCTTTTTTGGTACTGTAGATTGATCACAGGGGCTCACGCTTTAGCATACTAAGCATGTGTCCTCTTCTTACCAAATAAAGATATTAAACTAATTATGCCTATTTTATGTTAAATTATATGGGGAGAATTATCTAATGGTAAATTATGTTAGACCTTTTAATTATATTTGTTATTAATATGAGTAAGAATTTCCAGAACTTGAATGAAAGCATAGGGTTCACCCGTTCACTTTCATTTTAACTCACTACCAAGCAGAACAAAATTTAATTACATGTACTGAATAAACTGATGAGGATTTTCTAAAATGAGTTTTTATTTAAAACATTGCTGATTCTTAGCTGAGTGTGGTACTAGGTGCCTATAATCCCAGTACTTGGGAGGCTTAGACAGGAGGAGGGCAGTTTCGAGGCCAGCCCTGGCAATTTAGCAAGACTCTTAGCAACTTAGCAAGACTCTGTTTCAGAATAAAAAATAAAAAGGGCTGAGAGCTACAACTCAAGGGTAGAATGCCCCAGGGTTTAATTCCCAGCACAGAAACAAAACATTACTGGTTCTTTAGTGTTTGTGGGGTTTTTTTTTCTTATTTGTTTTGTTTTGATTTTCCAGATTTAAGGGAACTTGTTATTTTTTCTTAAACTATTTCAGGAATAGTATTTCAGAAAAATATGCTCTGGTAAAGTATAGTGTGTGAGTGTGTGTGTGTGTGTGTGTGTGTGTGTATGTGTGCGTGCCCGCTACTGAGGATTGAACCCAAGGGCATTCTACCTCTGAGTTATACACCCCCAGCCCTTTTTATTTTTTGTTTTGAAACACGGTCTGGCTAGGTTTCTGAGAGTCTTGCTACACTGCTGAGGCTGTCCTCCAACCTGTGATCCTCCTTTCCCAGCCGCCCACATTCTGGAATTACAGGCATGCACCACCATGGACAACTTAAAGTATACTTTTGTATACAAAAATTGAAACATTTATTTTGCTTCTTACTTGATACCTCCAGAATTGGGAAACTCCTAGTTTGTATTCTTATTTGTATGGCAATATAGTTATTTGAATCAGCTCAATTAGAATCTGTTCTCTTTGTAACAGGAAACAACTGGAAATGTTGGTTACTTTATCAACATACTGGTTATATTATCAAGGCTTTTCCTGGAATGTTATATTTTCAGATATGACCAGACAGCTTTAAGGAACTATGGAACCAGTAAGCACCTCTTGGAAAAACCAACTTGGATTAAAAAGGTTCCTAGTTTTACAGCCCTGCAAGCTGAAGCCAGAAGACTCCAGAGAGATGACCAGGACAGCTCACACATGGACAGCCTTCATGCCCGTTGCTATGTGGACTACTCAGAAAGTTCACTGAGATGTCCGCTGCGAACTTCAGACCAGGAAAATCTGCCAGATTGTCAGTGCCTGAATATGCTTTCTGACCAGCATCTAGACGTCATCTCCACTGCCCTCTGGACCCAGAGATGGGGTTTATAGTCGCTTCTTGCCATTGACCTTTGGTGTTCTTTTGTTTATTTTTGTTGGTTTGGCTCATGGGGACCCTAGCTGAGGAACACACTCCAAACTCTAAGTATTATTCTCCTGGTCGTCATCATAGTCGTCTCTGTGGCGTGCCGTAGTCTCTCAAGGTCTTAAATACATGTTTGCAGCGATAAATGGTACACCAGATGGTCTCACTGTGATTAAGTAACAAAAATGAGATGAACAAGAGGGATCTTTCTCCATGAACGTGACATCGTGACCAGACAGCCTGGCTCTCACAGGCAGCCTCCCTGTCCCACATGGCCCATGTGGGGCCGCCCGCCCCCTGCACCACCCCCCAGACACCCAGGGCACCTGTCTCAGGACCTGCCTGGCTGCTGCCAGAGAGCCCTCTGAGCCACCTCCTCCCCTTGCTCCAGAGTCACACATCAGGCCCACTGAGTTAGATGGAGCAGGCGCTGGGTTCAGAAAGGCCGGGCTCCAGAGCCAACCTCTACTATTCACTGGCTATGGGGCTCTGTGCCTCAGTTTCCTCATTTGTAAAATGAGGATAAGGATAGTCGTATGAGTCAGCAGGGTTCCGTGCAGGGCAAAGGAGCCACTCGAGGTGTTTTGAGCAGAAAGTGATCTGATACAGGCTTAGGTGCTTATGGGTGAGTTGGTGGCTGCAGCAGAAGAGGGCAGGGGCAGGGCTGAGTCTCTAGAGGGCCAGCTGCTGGGTCTGAGCAGGGAAGGAAGGCGGGGTCCTCGAGGCTGCTGAGGTCCAGGCTGCACCTACAGGGCTGTGGTCCAGGGAGCAGACAGGGCCTCACTGCTGCACCAACTGTCCCCTGGCTCCCCGGGGTGGTGACTGGACACCAGGTGCTGCTGCAGGAAAACCTGTGCATCTGCATGGCGCTGCTGGCCACGGGGAAGCAGCCAGAGCAGCAGGAAGGCCCGGCCTCTCCACCTTCCAATCTCCCGAGGGTCCAACGGCGGGCCCATCTGCGCTGTCACTCTCCAAGGAGTGGGTCTGGGAAGTGCAATCTTTACCTTCCTGCCTCCAAAGGACAGGAAATAGGTGGGGATGGGTCCTGGGTGTTCCTCAGCCAAAGAGGATCCACGTTGTCGTTCTGCCTGGAGGGTGCCCCGAACAGTTCTGGGCATGCAGTAGCACGGGCTGAGTAAATGCAGGCTCAGTTTCTACTACTGTTGTTATTGCTACGTGCCAGCCGTGCGCCTGTGTCGTGCTGGCCCTAGAACATTCAAAAGCGAATGAGCTGGTCCCTACCCCATAGCAGTGAATAGACTAAAGGGGAGCATAGAGTAAATAAACGTAAAAGAAAGAAAAAACAAAAGCTATGAAAGCCTGGGAGCGCCACCAGGACTGTGAGTGCCGAGGGGCGCCCAGGCCAGGCTTGGATGGGAGAGGTGAGAGGTCATGAGGTCTTTCCAGGAGAAAGGAAGTCTAACACGAGGCTTACAGGAGAACTAGACATTAACCAAACTAATCAGAAAGAAGCAAGGGTGTGTGATGATGTTCGTGAGCACCCAAGGGGACATACAGGAGCCCTGGAAGATGGAGGGCGCCTGGCATGTGACCGGAGTGGGCAGCTCAGAGTGAACGGTGCGCAGCGTGATGGGTGAGGGGAGTGTGCAGAAACGAAGCTGCAGAGGAAGGCAGGGACAGGGAGGCCTCATGGGGTATAATGTGTCATTCTCAAATAGTTGAGCTTTAGCCTGTGGGCAGGAGGGAGCCACAGAAGGTGCTTAATCAGGGAAAGGATCATCGCTGTTCTGGCTTCAGCAATATTACTTTGATGCAGCTTGTGCAACAGGCTGGTAGAGGGCAGGACTGCGGGTAAAATTTCATTTGTAACTTGGCCCTCTGGGCCAGAAATAATGGCAGTCCAAAGGAGAACCAGGGAAAGAGGCAGAGCTGAGTCCGAGGAGTTTAGGAGGAGGCACAGCGAGTGGTGGGGTAAGGATGGGTGCTGGGAGGAACCTGGGGTGGCTGCCAGGTTTCGGCAGCAGGCACACCCGGTAGGGAGGGGCCCCCATCCACTTCTGGCAGCTGATCCTGGGGTGGTGCCCACCCACAGGCTCCCTGTGCTGTGCCGAGTTCACAGGAAGCCCCTTTCCTCCTGTCCACTCTGTGGCCTGCATGCAATTCAATTCCACCAACAATTAGTAAGCACCCATTATGTGCCAGGAATCTGGGAGGCTTCTCCCAGCCTCACCTACAGGAGCTTTACTAGATGATCTAGAGGCTCCGAAGCAGAGATGGGAGGCTGGGGGTGGGCAGAAGACAAGAGACAAGTTACAGATCCTCTGCCTATATTCAGGCCCTTCCTCCTCCCCACTTGTGGAGGAAAGTGACCCCTGACCTCTCAGTCCCATGATAGAAGAGGCAGGAGGCTCATCACTGGGGCCTTGGACAAAGGCTCCCCTGCTCTGGTCCCCAAACCCTGCTGGGACAGGTGACCGCCTGGGCTCTTTCCTACTCAGAAAGTCAGAAGTTCTGTGCTCCTTCCAGGAGGGAAGGAGAGACCCACAGGGCCCTACACTCACAGGACCCACAGCCTGCTGGCCAATAAATGTGCTCCTCAAAATCAAGACATTTTCCCAGAGGTTTCTTGTTAACAAGGAGTCAAGGACCTGCCTGGTTGACACATTAACTTTTTAAATTTTTTATCTTTGGTACTGAGGATTGAACCCAGGGCCTTGCACATGCTAAGCACGTGCTCTACCACTGAGCTACACCTCCAGCCAAATTATATTAAACATCTTATAAAATATTAACTTCCTTTTTTTGGAGACAAAATCTTGCTATGTTGCCCAGGTTGGTCTCAAATTCCCAGGCTCAAGTGATCCTCTTGCCTCAGCTTCCCAAGTAGCAGGGACCTTGGGCACAGACCACCACGCCTGCCTCAGTATTAACTTCTTATTACCACACTAGTGCAGGCAAATTATAGGAACGCTCTTTTTGGAGTCTAGAAAGGTAAGAGGCCCAGAGCCAGCCTAGGGGCCTGGGCATTTGGAAAACAGTAACAGTAATTAGCATTACTATTCCTCATTTCTAAATCTTCAATCTTCTGCAAGGTAATTTGTGTGTGTGTGTGTGTGTGTGTGTGTGTGTGTGTGTTACTAGGGATTGAACTCAGGGGCGCTTTACCCTGAGCTATATCCCTAGCCCCCCCCCCCTTTTTTTGCAGTACTGGGGATTGAACCCAGGGG
>PVJS01039187.1:0-19027 GCA_004027185.1 Glis glis
AAAAAAAAAAAAAAAAAGAAAAAAAAATCCTGATGTCCATTCTTTGCCTATTAATGAATATATTGGCAAGTGGGAGCCAGGCATCATATATATATATATATATATATATATATATATATATATATATATATTCTCCAGAGTGATTTCAATATGCAGCAAAGTTTGGTAACCACTGGCGTATCCCAAAGCTAAGACAAATGCTAAAATGTTCTTTCAATGCCATACTATATCTTTAAATGAAGCAAGGTTTTCTTCATACTTTGTCATCTTATTAAAAGCAGAAATTGGGGGCTGTTCAACCTTGTAACATAGATAACTTAGAAGTTTTTCTTCTACAAAAAAAAAAAAAACACGGGCTGTGAGCATAATGTCTAACTTTGCTGTTGAAGTGGATAACTTCTGGATGGTGAACACAAAAATAACATGAAATGGTAACTCTTGAAGCACTCTACTAAACTAGGATCCTAACCACCCAAGACCCCTCCAAGAGAAGCTATCCCAGGGTACTGACTGGATATGTTAAGACAATCATCTGGATCATTCCCAAATGTTTGACATTGATGTTGATTTATAGTCAATATGATGTGTCACCAGGATGCATACATCACCCTGGCTACCCAACAGAATCACTTCAAAAAATAAAACTTCCTAGACCCAGGTCAAGCCTCCCAGGCTAATCCATTTAACCTCAGAATTTGGGTGTTTTGGCTGCTTAACAGAGTGTGACTGGCAGAATCAATGTTGTAGTTGGATCTTTTATAATTTTCTAGTACTTGGAAAGTGCTACTCTTTATAATCCAAGCTAAAATATGATACTGAAAATATGGAAAAGAGTATCAAAAAGTTAGGATGTTTGAGTGTCTGTTATAGTTAGATATAGAATGACCCCTTGAAGACCTCATGAATTGGTGTTTGGAGTTGATGTAATTGAGTCACGAGGGTTGTAATCCCAGCAGTGATTATTTACCAGGTATCCTACTTCCCCCACCCTGCCTGGGTGGTGGAGAGTTGTGGTGGAGGTGTGGTCGAGGGTGGTAGCCTGGGCCATTAGGGTGTGGATGGAGAAAGTGGATTCCTGGGGGTGTGCCCTTGGGGATTATATTTGATTCCTCCTCCCCTTGCTCGCTCTATGGCTTCTGGCCTGCATGATGTAAGTAGCACAGCCCATGTGCTCTCCCTCTCTCCACTTCCCACCACCAGCCCCTGAGATTTGTGGTCTCTGGCCTCACATGCACTGAATTCAAAGCAGTAAGAAAATAAATCTTCTTTCCTCTAAGTGATGTGTCAATGTTTTAGCTAATAGCTGTAAGAATGTCGATAGAAACAGTGTCCAACCACAGAATGTAGGCCATATTCATAGGTGGTTACAGGTGTAGATGAAGACTAGACTGGTAGAAGCACAATGGCCAGTACAAAAGTATCACATGACACCCAATCAGTAAGTAGAAGACTGACATCTGGGGCTATAGGGTGAGGACCTGCAACCTTCATTGTTCAAAAGCTTCTTCCATTGACCCGAGCAATTGTGTCACAGTGGGTGTATGTGGTAAGATAACACCATCCCAAAGACCCACCTCAATATTTATAAGCTGGGAAGCACCAGCCCTTCTTAGGGATTGAACGAGATCAAGAATGTGTGGGCCAAATCTCATAGTTGCAAACATATGACTTCTGGCTGGGGCCTGATTGGCCATCTCAGCCTTTAAGGCAGCACCATCTTCTTCCCCGGTTTCTTCTGGGGCACGGAGCCCAGTTGATGGAACTGAAGCTTTGTGACATGCCAGAACCTGTGGCAAGATCTCCAGTTCATCACCTCAGCATTTCCCCAGGATTCACTGCAATTAACCTTGATGTGTAGCTGGTTTTCTTAAGCTTCGTGAAATTATAACTGGTAAGGAATCCATTTCCATAATTTATTCTTAACTCTTGTATTTCTAAGAAAAAGCCCACTTTTCTTGACATTTTATATTAACAAGTGTCAGGTTCACATTTTATTTATGAATCTGTTTTCACAGAATTTATGTCAATTATCATTTGTCCTACACTGACCACCTGTTTGAGAGCTGGTACCTATTTATAGGGATACAGACAATTGTTGATTATTCTGCATGTGGTACATACTTTTACTTGATTTTTCTAGAAATCAGATCAATTATTCATTACTATCCAGCCTTTTTAGTTATTCACATATATGCAAATATATTAATTTATTCTTTCATATTTAACACGTAGTATAGCTATTATTTGGGGGGGTACTGGGAATTGAACCAACAGACATTCTACCTCTGAGCTATGCCCCCAGCCCTATTTTATTTTTTATTTTAAAACAAGGTCTCCCTAAGTTGCTGAGGGCCTCACTAAGTCTCTGAGTCTGGAATGGAATCTGCTATACTCCTGTCTCATCCTCCCAAGTACTGGGATTACAGGTGTGCACCACTATACCTGGCTTGTAGCTATTATTTGTAGCCACCTGGTATAAATTGGATACAACTTTCCCCCTAAAGGTTCATGTGCTAGATGCATGGTCCACAATGCAATAGTACTGAATTGGACCTTTAAGAGGTCAGGCATAGTGGGAAGTGATTGGGTCATAATCCTTTTTAGGAAAGATTAGTGCTGGCTTTGTGCACTGGTTTTCTTAGGAGTGGATTATCCCATAATATCTGGCTGTTATCAAAATGTGAGCCGGGCCTCTGCCTGCTCTCTTGCTTCCTCTCTCACCATGTGACTCTCATTCTTGCATGCACTCCCACCCATGGGATGTCATCCAGTATGAAGTCCTCACCAGGAGCCATTGCTGGCACAATGCTCTTGAGCCTTCCGAATCGTGAGCCAAAATAAACCTGCTTCCTTTAGAAAGTATTCAGACTCATGTATTATTCTTATATCAACACAGAGGGACTAAAACACTACCCAATTTTTGTTAAAATAGGAATGGAATAGAAGATATGGTATAGAATAATATAAACGATCACATCCAATTTTTCAGCCAACAGTTATTATATAGCTCAATATATCAGGAGTTGTATCAAGCACTTCTAGAGACAGATTTTGACTATGGGAACATAATAAAAGGTTTATATAATGAAATAGAACCTAACCAATTCCTATTATAAGAAGATTAAAGAATGTTTATGATATTGAGTGGGAATAGAGACAGATGGTAGAGTGTATCAGTTTATTGGAGAATGTTATGCATATTCAAAGAGTGTCATACAAATAATTCCTCTTAAATTTGCCAATTGTCAGTCCTCAGTTGAGGAGCAAATCTTAGTAAAATTACAAAAATGTTGTTCTCTACATTAAAATTATGAGTAAGGAATAGGTATTCTAAGGTATCATTCATTTTATAGCCATATGGAGCCTACCTGCTTGCCTACCTGCCTGCCTTCCTTCCTTCCTTCCACCTTTGTTCTACTGAATGTCATGGAGGCATAGTGGAGATGTAATTTTTTAATCCAATTATCACCTGAGTTCTATGAAAGAAATTTTATGCACTTATTTAGCAATAAATTATCAATATGCTATACTTCAAATATTATATATATAGTTTGAATATTATTGTGTAGATAGTGATTTTGTTTTGAAATATCAAATGATTAGTCCCCAGTATATGTCTTTAATGTGAGCTACTTGTTGTCAAGATTGGCTTTGGCTACAGAAAACGCTATGCATTTCTAATGTTTTATTTAATTTTATTTAATAGGCAATGTTTTACCACCGTAATGAGCACTACAATCAACTTTTTTCCTAAGGTATAATTTAAATTGTAAAACACATTTTCTAATTATATAAGTAGTAAATCACAACAATCACTTTTGTAAGGGTTCCTGAGGTTTTCCTTCAAGAACACAAATAATATTTAAATCCTCTAAATATTTTAAATTGAATTAGTAGATTTCTTCTTATTTTCATCTTAAGCATAGTTATCTTGCTGAAAACAAAATCCACACAAGAATATAAGTACCTTTTCTTTATTGAATACATTAATGTATATGTATGGTAAACTTAAATTCCTGTGATTAATAGTTTTAAAACTTACTAAAATTCTCTTCCATTGAAACAAAACATCTCCACATCATTTTCTGAATTAATATATGAAACTGACTTTGCAAGTACGATCAGTCTGATGATCTGTCAAATTGTCCTAAACATTGTGTTTTATGGGCTTATTAATTTCATGATTTATATATTGGATTTTCTGGCATTGCAGATTTTCTCTTGTCATTGACCCTGATCTCTTGTTTGGGTTACTCTGACAGTGACTTCATGAAGTATAAAGGAATCGATTTACAGCATGCACCATTGGATGAGGCTTAATTCTATTGTCTTCCTCTGCATTGAATGAAATCCTATTCTCCTTTTGCACCTAACTCCATTCATCCATTCATGATTTGACAGATTTTGAATTTCTTTCTTTTTTGACATAGCCATAGCTTTTATTTGGTATCCAAAGTCACTCTAATGTTATGTTGGAACTTTGACCACTCTCTGTACTTTGTTTTATTTCTTTGAATTTTGTGCAATACTTGAATTGGTGTAAGACTCCATGATTTTATTTCTCTGCATATGATATCCAAGACATGCTAACAAATTAACAGCAGAACTTAGTCATCTTCCATCCTCTCCCAAACACACAAATAATAGTTATGTTACATATTTTTTATTGGTGCATTGTAATCATACATCTTCATGGGGTCCAGGGTGATAGAAGTATTTATGCACACATCGGTCAATTTTTGAATTATTTAAAAAAGCTAAACACAAACTTGTTTTAAAAGCTAATAAACCTAAGTCAAATGTATGCAAAATCTCCCTGATAGTTTATATATGTACTACTGCCTGTAGGATAGAAGTTATAAAAGCATTATAAGTCCTACTTCATAGATCTATGGCACCTACTAAATTATTAGAGAGAAGAAAAGCATGCATTTTCAATACAAATTAGCCAGATGGAGGCTATGTAATTCAATTAATTCAGTGAGTTATGCTTAAAGTTTTAGAGTATGTGATACATCAGTTTATATCAATTTCATAATTTTACAGGAAAATAAAGAATTTCAGCTGTTTCATCATTAGAACTTTTGAACATTTGTCTGAGTGGTAAGTAGATATATAGAACACCTTTTTTTTTTAGTTCTCCCAATTGCATTTGTCACCTGTATTGTAAGTTTATTAGAATACATTTGACTTCTAAGGAATATATGCTTTTAACTGTTACTAATAAAAGGATACATAGTTCAGATTTTATCACAATGAAAGCAAAGACATGGGCTGTACAGTTAAGAGGATATACAGCTTTCTGATTCCTTTCAGTCTCCAGAGACGAGAAGGAGACTAATGATCCAACCTGTGGACAACTGAGATTCACGAGGAGCTGTGGTTGCTTTTCTCAGAACAGAACGGAACATAACATAAAACATCGCCACTCCCAGCAAAAAGTCCTTTAGAAGAATGAAAGTCTGGTTTTCTCCAGTAGCTGTTCTGCTGTTCTGAGCTTTGCTCACTTGTAAGTATGTTTAGGAAATGGTAAGACAGGTTTATTGTAAGTTTCTGATAATTCCTTTTATCTCCTCATACTAAAAAAAACTGTTACCAGTTACATGATATTAGCATGTTTCCCAAACAGAAAACATTTTCCTAACCTGAGGTTTATTTATCATTCAATGGTCTTCTCATTTTGGGAAAAAGGGCAATATTTACATAATATCTTTATTTTCTTTTATGCGAATAGGTTCATATGTGTTTATATTATTTAATACTTAGTTCACATAGTACCTTAAAGTTACTTGCACATTTACTGAAAGATTTTCAAACTGGAATATCAGATCTGTAAAGAATTATAGCTATAGTACAATTAAAATATTGTCTTTCCAATTTAATATAATAATAGTATCTGGAAATCATTTAGGCCTAATATTATTTTATGATTGCCTCAAAAATATTTAAATTTTTTTCTATTTCCCTTTCGTTTGTCACTCCATCTATAACAGAATTACAGATGTTTCTAACAAAATTGGTTCATGAGAACAGTCACTGGATTCTCAGAGCTGAGATCTGGTTTTGCTACAAAAAGCAATTGCTCTTCAGACTAATACTTTAATGGACCTGAAAAATAAACAGTATTCATAATATTGTGTATTGCTTAAAAATTAGACTATATAAGCTCATTTTATGTCTTTTAGTATGCCAGGATAGTGGGTTCTTAACAAGTTATTTATGATCATTTTCAAGTTCAATGTTTCTTGCATATTATTTGATGTTTTGCCTCTTTTGTGCTACAATTTTAAACAGTATTCATGGTAAAATACCAGCAAACTAATTTATCTATATGTACTTTTATGCGTTCAATAAATATTACTCGATACTGTATGCCCAGAAATAGTATATTTTCTAGAGGTAGAGCAGTGAAGAAGACAAATGTCTTTCCTTCAAGGAGTTCACATTTTATAAGAGAAATAAAGAATACACACATTAACATATTCAGTGGTCATAAGCACTACAAGTGAAAGTAAAGGAGAGTGTACAGAAAGAAATGGAGACACTCAATCACAGAGTCTATCAGTTGGCTGTTATAGCAATTTACCACAAAATCGGTAGCTTTGTTCATTTTTCTTTTATAGTATTGTGGATTGAATCCAGGGGTGTTCTACCTCTGAGCTCTATCCCAACCCGTTTTATTTTTTATATTGAAACAGGGTCTTACTAAGTTGTGGAGGGCCTCATTAAGTTCTTGAGGCTGGCCTTGAACCTGCAATTTTCCAGTCTCAGCCTCCCAAGTACTGGAATTAGAGGCTTGCACCAGCCACCACACCCATTCTTCTGCAGCAGGGAGGGCACAAGTCTGAAATCAGTTTCACTAGATTAAAATCTAGGTGTGGCTGCACTCCTTCCACAGTCTGCACTCTTTAGCTAATGGCCCCTCCCATCCCCTTATCTTCAAATAGAGCAGAGCTCTTTCCTCAGTCCTGGCCATGCCTTTCCTTCTATAGCAAGTCTTCCTTTGCCTCCTTTTACACCCGCAATTATATTTAGTGTCTATGCAGATAACCCGCGACGATCATCTCCCTATCTTGCTATCTTGGATTGACTCACACATGACAAATCCCTTTTTCTTTCTTTTTTTTTTTTTTTGTGGTACCGGGGATTGAACCCAAGGGCATTCTACCTCCGAGCTACACCCCCGGCCCTATTTTTTATACTTTATTTTTAAACCAGGTCTCAAGAAGTTGTGGAGGGCCTCACTAAGTAGCTGAGGCTGGCCGTGAACCCGGATCCTCCAGTCTCTGCCTCCCAAGTACTGGGATTACAAGCCCAGCATAAATCCCTTTTTCTGTGTAAGGTAACATTTGTAGATACTAAGGACTAGGACTTGAATATCACTGGGGATGCTCATTCAGTCTGCCACATGTAGGTTGTTCAAAGAAGCACTCTACATGGGGTGAAATCTGAACAGAAAAGCAATGGAAGTTATCTAATTAGGCATGCAGATATCTAAAGAAATTTTTTTCAGGCAGAGAGTACAGCAAATTCAAAATCCTAAGGTGGAATTTTGTGAAATAGGAGGTTTTCATCAATTGGCAGGAGAAAAAAGGAGAGGGAGAGTGGTGACTCGTGGGGAATAAAAGATACTCTATTTGTAATACTTTGCAAGGGTTTGTAAGCGCTCAGTGAGATGGGGAGCAGCTTTGCCTGAGATCACAATATCTGTTATATTACAGGCTCCTGCAGCACTTGATTTGAGAGTAGACTGCAGGAAGTTCAGAGCAGAGCAAGGAAGACATTGAGGAGGCTGTTTCAATAATCTTTGAGAGAGATGAATATATTTTAAAGTGATAGTAGAAAAGTGGTAGTAGGAAAAATGACCAGGAGTTATCCTGTTCTTCATAGATTTTAAGATGAGAACTATGAAAATGGAGAATTGAATAGAAGTTAAAGGATTACTTTAAGTTGTGTGTATGTGTGTGTGTTTCTTGAATGGAGTTGTTATTTTCTGAGATGTAGACAATATGAGAAAATGTGTTTAAAAAAAGCCAATAATTTGTTTAGATATATTACATTGGGGATTATATAAATTGAGTTGGCATTTAGTGTTTGATTGCAAGATAAAAAATCTTAAACACAAAGTGATACAAATTCTGGGATGTCTTAATAGAATATGTAGTAAGAGGTAAAATTTATGAAGGTAAATTTTACTTCTAATTATCTGATAGATATAATGACAGATTCTCCCCATTTTCTAGAGCCTATTAGCAACACAATCTATCCCAATAAAACCTAGAAAAAGGAGAACATTCTCTTAATGCTTTCCCTATCCTCTAAGTATTTGTAGAAAATATTAATGAGTTTAAATTGCCACACACTATCACTTCAGCCTTATGTTATCTGTACTGGTTCATGTAAAAGTTTTTTGTTATATTTTTATTAGCACATTTAAAAGATAATGTAATATTTTAGCTCAGTAAAAGAATGGAATTCATTTTATTGTTTATCCATAAGGCAGTCATAAATATTCTGAAAGTCTCCTCTAATTTTACCAAACAAAACAAAACTCTACAAAACGACAAACATATATTACTCATGAACATAAACTAGTTGCATTTCACTAAAATTTATACTAAATTACATTCCTTAAAGAAGATGCTTTGTATAAAACAAATTATTTTTCTTCTTCATGGTTGTCTTCTTTCTGTCTGAGTTTTATCTAATGTAAGTATAAATTTGTCATGTTTTCTATGTAACATATATCTATCTCATTAGCAAAAATATTATATATCTGTGTATCATTCAAAGAACATGTCCTCAGTGTAAGGCAATATATTAGGCATTAGAGATTTTAAGAAGGGCATGTGAGTTGTATCCTGGTGGAATTTGACATTTACTGGGGTCAGGATTTGAATAAGTCTGGAATGCAGTGTTGTGGGTATTGCTCAATCAAAGCCAACATTTTCATTCTATAAGTATAAGCTCATCCCTCGAAAGTAGAGTATATAAATTAGATCCTGGTATACTTTAGATCAGTGGCCTTTGTAAGAACAGTGAATCTGAGTCCAACTCTATCCAAGGAAAATAGAAAATAATGTTCTTGGAAGTAGCTTTTTTTCTGTTAATAATACTAGATTTAAAAAAAAAAGGAATGAAAGATCTTGTTTTCTCATCAAGGATACTTAGTGTACTAAGGACATCATATCACTGTATTATAATACAACAAAGGCAGCTTGAGTTTCAATATAATTCTGGTATTGAATTGTTGTATTATGACTGTCTACAATAAACCAAAAAAAAAAGGAACCAAGACATCAGAGTTTGTATAATGTTCCATTTATCATTTAGAGCATTAGAGTTCTTGCCAACTTCACAAGCATAGTTTTGCAAATTGTGCATGTAACAATGACCCTACTCATGATGCCAATGGGCATGTCTCAATGTAAGAACACAGGAGAGCAGGAACTATGGGAAGAGAGAGAGGAAGAATATTACTAGCTTTACTCATTGATAACAAAGTAGAAAACAATAAATGCAGAACAGTGTTATCAGGTCAAGGTATGATTTTCTCCTATGCTGCTAGAATTATAACTAGACCAGAGATTCATTGTGATGTTAAATGCAGAGTTTTTGCTACTACTAGAATACTGCTAACCATGTGAATTTTCTTAGGAAAATAAATACTGGAAATACTGGAAATGTCATCTATAGCACCTAAAGACATAACCGAATGCACTTTTTCCAATTTTCAGATCAATGTTTTAAAGTGTATGTCAAAATTATAATTTTAATTGTTTAACAGTAATTTATTTTTTCTCATGACTGTAAAAGAACATGTGAAAATATATAATTAACAGGGATCAAGCATATAGTTAGAGAGAAGAATATTAGTGAGATAAATAACAAAATTCAAATAATTTCTCATTCTAGTAAAAAAGGGAACCCAGCCAAAAGTCTATCAGAAGAGTTAATTATTATAAAAATAATGGTATATCCATAGTAGGGCTATAGTGGTTAACCAAAACAGAGATAATTCCTGTATGATCTCATGTGACTTTGCCCACACAACTGATTATGCAGCCATACTATTTATGAGTTTATTATAAACTATTGAATGAAATATATGTATTTATATATAAATGTAGTTATTATTCATGTGTTGTTCATGTTACTAAAATATTATATAAAATCAATATATCTGATTAAATATTATATGAAATGTTATTTATCTTAATAATAATATGAATTTATAAGTGTATATGTGTACTTACACATAAAACAGCATACACTGAATAGTTTTGTGATAAATTGATATAATAGCAAACAGACTCTGTGATAGAGCATCTCCATTTCTTTCTGTACATCCTCCTTTACTTTTACTTGTAGTGCTTATGACCACTGAATATATTAATATGTGTGTTCTTTATTTCCTTTATAAAATGTGAACTCCTTGAAGGAAAGACATTTGTCTTGTTCACTGCTCTACTTCTAGAAATATACTCTTTCTGGTCACACAGTATCGAGTAATATTTATTGAATGCATAAAAGTACATATAGATAAATTAATTTGCTGGTATTTTACCATGAATACTGTTGAATTTGTAACATATCATACAAAAAAGCATGTGAAACTAAGCGGCAGCCTATTTTTCTGAAAATAAAACATATCTGATATAGTTTGGGTGCCTCACGTGACACCCTGTCTTTCTAGGACAGATTTTCAAGTTTATTATATTAATGCTGATAAAAGGCAAAGATGCCAAAGCAGACTTAACATGAAGATGAAAAGGGAAGGGCTAGAAAGTTGGCTTTGAATTTCAGTTCTATTCATTAATAGTTCTTTGAGATAAGAGAGCCTTCTTGAGCATCATTTTCATGATATGGTAGTTGAGAACCAAAGGATAAAATAATCTGAAATTCCAAAATTTGAGTCATATATGGATTGTTTAGCTCACAAAGAGTTGACTGCTAAACTTAATCTCTTTTCTTTATCTAACTACAGGGTGACCCTACATGTCTCAGGCAGTGACGGATATTGGATCATGAAAGAAATCATGTATATTTTTTTCTGAGTGACATGATCTTGTTCTGTAATTAAGGAGCTATAGAAGGTCGAATGCATGGGAGGCTGGAATCACACGGGTGTGAAGGACTTCCTTCTGGTAGGGTTAACTGAAAATCCTAATTTGCAGATCCCTCTCTTCTTGCTCTTCTCCCTTATCTATCTCATTACTCTGGTCGGTAATTGGGGGATGATTGTCCTCATCTGGTTAAATGTCCAGCTTCATACTCCAATGTACTTCTTCCTTAGCAACCTCTCCTTTTGTGATATCTGCTATTCTACTGTCTTTGCTCCTAAAATGCTGGTCCATTTCCTATCAAAATATAAGTCCAGTACATTTTCTGGCTGTGTTCTACAGAGTTTCTTTTTTGCAGTGTATGTTACCACAGAGGGCATCCTCCTGTCTATGATGGCTTATGACCGCTATGTGGCAATAGCGAATCCCTTGCTGTATACAGTCATTATGACCCAGAGTGTCTGCATTCAGATGGTCCTCGCCTCTTACTTGGGTGGACTCATTAACTCCCTGACACACACAATAGGTTTGCTTAAACTCGACTTCTGTGGGCCTAACATTGTGAATCATTATTTCTGTGACATTCCTCCTTTGCTGAGGCTCTCTTGCTCTGATGCTCATACCAATGAAATGCTGCTCTTGATCTTCTCTGGGGTCATAGCGATGTTCACGTTCATGGTCATTATGGTCTCTTATATCCGCATCCTCCTTGCAATCCAGAGAATCCGCTCCACTGAGGGGAGGCGCAAAGCCTTCTCCACTTGTGCCTCACACCTGACTGCTGTGACCTTATTCTACGGATCCGTGACCTTCAGCTACATCCAGCCAAGCTCTCAGTATTCTCTGGAACAGGAGAAGGTCTCTGCTGTGTTTTACACATTGGTGATCCCCATGCTAAATCCACTGATTTATAGCCTGAGGAATAAGGATGTGAAAGATGCAGCAAAAAGGTCAATTTGTAAGAGAAACCCCACTTGACTCAAACCTGTCTATAGTTTTGCTAACCTAATATTAATCTGTGAATCGACTCTTCAAAATTGTATCAACAAACCAAATAATGTTATTTCACATATGAATATATCACTGTGAATCTCACTACTAAGTACCAATAAAAATGTAAAAAATAAAGTTGTATCAAAGAATCACAAGCAAAAATGTAATAAAGATAATCTTATGCTACTTGAAACAGGAATGTTGAGTCTGACCTGAAGACTTAAAATCACAATTGAGACCTTCATTGGTTTGGTAGCTTAAGAGTTTCATGTTTACAGAAGCTGAAAAATACTTGTTTCTAATAAATTCATATGCCAACTTCTGAAATGCCTTGGTGTCTCAGAGAAGAATAAAAATGTTTCCTTGGCACAATTTCTTGGGTGATACCACTATTTTTGTTCAAAAAACATCACCATTAAATTAAACATGAATATTCTTCTTTTATATTAAATTATATTAATAACCATAGGAAAAACTCATTTTTTTATAATTTTTGTATTTAACAAGTCTCTTTTTAGTATCTTTTCTGTACTAGTCACTTTGCATGATAAAAACCTAAAAAAATTGGCCTACAGAACCAAAGTTATTAGACAAAGAACGGAAGGCTCTGATAAATGGGGAGAACTATTTGAAGATAAGAAAAAAAAACACTAACAAGGATTTTTTTAAAGTAGTAGACAAAGGAATATCTAATTATGTAGGATGATATTACCAAGTTCCATTAATGCTAGCATAACATGTTTTAAGACTCTCATTGGCTAATAACTAAAGCTCTAAAATGAAATGAAATGGTTTGCTTCAGGAAATTTTCCATCGTGTCATTGTTATCAACATATCAGAAGGTAAAATAGCAAACAATTTAAGAAGAAATGACTCTGAACTTGTTGAAAATAAAAATTTCTCTGAGACACTTAAGATGCTTTGCAGGTGAGTAATAGAAAAAAAAACAATATACTTAAGACATATTTTATGAAAAGCATACACAGGACTTGAGAAATGATGAGATTTGTTGGTTTTGCTTTTGTTATTAGAGAAAATGGTTTATAAAAGTTTTAAAACTTTTGTCACTGCTATAATAAAATTTCCCAGAGAGGAAAAAATTGTGATACAAGCATTTAAGTGTCATTAGAATTTCTAAAAGAAGAAGTCTTTGGGAAAAGGGTAGAGCCAGGAACAAAGCCCAAAAGGTGGTAGATGTCTTGGTTTATTTAAAAAAATCAGCAAAAAGGTCAAAACTGTAGCAAAGAGAGAAATGTTAAAGAAAAATATTAAAGTAAAAAGTGGGCCAGATCACATGAGGTATAGTAAGAATGTGTAGGGACTTTGGACCTGAATGAAAATAAAGGCAAATTACCTGGTTTACATAGTGATTATCTAGTCTGGCTTAATAATAAATGTATCACAGAATGTGTTAACAGTAAGTGGACAATACAATGGCAAGAAGAGGAGACAGAAGCCCTAGAAGAAGGCTGGACAGTATTTCAGCTTAGCACTCCATGCATGTTAAACAAGAGCTATCATAGTAAAATGTATGAGAAAAACAAACAGGATATACTTTGATGATGAATCTGGCAAGCTAGAGATTGAGAGAGAGTGGTACTGTAAACACTGCCATCACAATTGCTGTCCACAGGTAAGGAGTGCATGAGTGACCACCTTAATATTCTTAGAAATTTTATTATTCCTGAGTCTCTTCTGTAGATTTGAAATGGTTCTAAATAAAAAAAAATTAGAAACAGGTGGAGAACAGTGCTTACAAATTGACAGGAACATTTTTACTTTTGTATGGAGTCATTTTTTAGCAAAACAGCATTTCCTCAAAAACAAGACGAAAGGTAAGTGAAGATACAGAAATCATCTCTTGAAAAACAGTGAATAACTGTTCAAGAAAAGAGAGTCATAGGAGCTGAGAATTCAGAGAGGTATAATCTTGCAGAGAGGAGATGACTTTTGATCACACTGACTGCAGACACTTTTGAAAATCCAGGGTTATTACTCATGGAGGCCTCTGCAGGAGTTCAGAGGAGTCAACTGAGCTTTTGGGAGATACTTAGTAGGTTTGAAACCCACATGCTTTCATTTTCCTTCAGGATATTAGCCATCTTCTGTCCCTGAATGGCCTGGAGACTAAATAAATAGAAAGACAGAGATACAGATAAATAAATAAAGAGAAGAAAGATAGAATGATAGAGATAGATATAGATAGATATATGATAGATGGAAGAAGAAGGAAGGAAGGAAGGAAGGAAGGAAGGAAGGAAGGAAGGAAGGAGAGAGAAAGAAAGAAAGAAAGAAAGAAAGAAAGAAAGAAAGAAAGAAAGAAAGAGAAAAGAAGGAAGGAAGGAAGGAAAGAAGGAAGGAGGGAGGGAGGAAGGAAGGAAGGAGGGAAGGAAGGAGGGAGGGAGGGAGGGAGGGAGGGAGGAAGGAAGGAAGGAAGGAAGGAAGGAAGGAAGGAAGGGAGGGAAAGAATCAAGTGAACTTCAGAAAGTCAGAGAAGAGCTTTTGGTGGTGTCCCAAATGATAAAACAAATTACAAGGATTGTGACCCACCAAAAGTTTGGGCTACCAGTTCTGAGTATTTGTGTGTGTCCTGTGGCTACTCTGGTGAAACAAACAGAGTGGAGCTTTAAGCAGATATGTAGATGGAAGAGATAGATTTGATTGTGCAGGTGCTTACACTTAGAGCTGGCTCCCCCCACAAGGCTTCAGGGAGGGAGGAGTGTAAGAAGCTTGTTCTGGCCACAAAGGTTGACTGAAATCTGCACTCCATCTGTGCCTAGAAGACAAAGGTTTGCTGGAGAGAAGAGCGGGCAATAAATGTAAGGAAGGTCTTCCTCTTGAAACAGTTGCCAGATTTTTGTCCTGCTATAAGGCAGATACAGTGGGTTGGAATTTTCTTTCAAAGACACAATGGTTGCTAAGAAGGCTCCAGACTGAACCTGAGAGAGCACCATCTTTCTCAGTGTCTGGGTGGTGGACTGGTAATGTCTCATCAGGAGAAGGCTGCATCAAACTCAGCAGCAGCCTGTCAACATATTTATTGCAACTCTAAGGTATTTAAGAAAGAAAGGTAAGTGCATACTGTCCTGGCGCAGATGCGAGTTAGAAAAGAACTTCCAAGGCAAAGAGTAGAGCCACAGACAGGTTTATTTCAGAATGCAAGAAATATAATTTCAAAGGAGAATGCAGGGCATCTCTAGAGTGAGAGGGACCCCTTTGGGGTGCATAGCTCTTTGTAGGGAATTCTTAAAATTGTGGGTATGAGAGGTAAGTGGGGAGGTGTTAGCATAATGGGCTTGATTCCTTTGATCGTGGGGCACAGAGCAGGCAATTGCGGTCTTGTTCTTCTTAGAATCTTCAGACTGACATTACCTAATCAATGGATAGCACTTTGAATGTAACAATGTCTTTCTCTAACTTTTGTGATCAGTCTAAAAAATTTTGTAAGCGAACAAAATATATATTTACCAATTAATTGAATTTATAGCACTCTAAGATTTACTAGACCTTTTAAGAAATCAGGCTTGGAGGCAGAAAGGCCTTCAGAATAAGGGAAGGATGACCACAGAGTTTTAGATGTAAGATTAAGAAGTCTCAGCCGGGCATGGTGGCGCACGCTTGTAATCCTAGTACTAGGGAGGCTGAGACCGAAGGATCCGGGTTCGCGGCCAGCCTCAGCTACTTAGTGAGGCCCTCCGCAACTTCTTGAGACCTAGTTTCAACATAAAGTATAAAAAAAAATAGGGCCGGAGGTGTAGCTCAGAGGTAGAACACCTCTGGTTCCATCCCCAGTACTGAAAAAAAAAGAAGTCTCTCCTTCCTTCCCTGTCTCCTTTTTACCTATGTTTTAAAAATTTCTTCATCCTCATTCCCTTCACCTTGATACATGCCACAGTGCTACTTTTTTCCATGCCTAGGTAAGTCACCACACCACACATATCACAAAGAGTTAATATTTAATGTCCTGCAGTGTTTAGAGCTAAAAAGAGTGAGAGAGACAGAGACAGAGGAAGTCAGTCTGTTAATCAAAACCCTGGGTAGTGTATTCCACAGAGACAGGGATAAGCAGAAGAAATAGGAGGTCCAACTCCACACTAGCTCATCTAATAACTCAATTAATAACTGAATTAGCATGAAGAGCAATTCACCTGTCCACCCACAGGAGAACGTGAAGCCCTTCCTTGAAAAAATGCCATCTTAAATTTCTATGAGGAATTTATTCACAGGCAAAGAGCCAGGAAGTATAATCAATAGTAAAAACATACAAAATACAAACAGGTTCCCAGAAAATCTACATGTTAGAGTTAGAAAAGAGCCTCAAAAAATTCTACAATTAAGGTATTAATGAAATTATTTTTAAACTTGTACAAGATCAAGAAATTTAAGGGCATTATAAATGAAAAAAGGAAACATGAAATTTTACAATTAAAAAATTCACAAACCCTGAAAGCAAGAATTTATAGGAAGTAGTAAAGAACATGCCAGTTAAAGAGTAGGATAGATAAATTTAATCACACATCAATATAAATTATCTAAAATGAAGCACAGAGAGATTAAAAACATTACAAGGATAAATCAAAGATATGTGAAACTCAAGTGCTATAAAATAAATTTGATTAAATTCTCAAATGAAGAAAAGAGAATGGAAGACATTTTTAAATAAAGTGTACAAATTTTTCAAAAACCTAGGACTTCAGCAAACATATTCAAATGTTTAAAAGATCCTCTGCTTTTAGCAGTCTTATAATATTTATAAACTAATAACAAGAATTGTACACTGTTGAGAAAACTAATGAGAATTTTGAAACATTCATAAAATGGATAAAATTATAAAATAATGCAGATGTATCTCACCAAAGTTATGCTCAATAAAAAAAACAGCAAATACATAACTAGAAGTGGTCTTGCACGCCTATAATCCCAGTACTTGGGACGCTGAGAGAAGAGGATCTCAGGTTTCAAGCCAGCATCAGCAACTTGGACTGACTCTGTTTTAAAATAAAAAATAAAATTGGCCTGGGGTGTATCTCTGAGCTAAAATAGCCCTTGGTTCAATCCCCAGTACCACAAACACACATACACAAAGGCAGATAAAAAAAAATTCCTGTGCAAGATTCCATTTGTATAAATTTTAACAACAGGTAAACCTAAGTTATAATATTATAGTATAATAGCATAATAAGATACATTTGTAGGTACTGGAATATTAACATCATGATTTGGGTAGTGATTATACTGATATATGTAAACAAAATTTAAGTAGGCTATAAAAATAAAATGAGAATATTTTACAATTTGTATGTGTGCTAAGTATAATTCAAGGGAAAAATGTCAACACTCTTTCAATCAGGGCAAGAAAGTAAAGGGAACAGTAAATCTTAAATTTATGGATAATTATACATAATGATTGGAATTTGATTATAAAACAATATTAAGAGGTATAAACTAAATAAACTAAAAATACATAGAAATAATAATGCAAATTACATGTTTGAGGCATCACAAAACTTAAAACTATACTATAGAGCCATAGTAATAAAAACAGCATGGTATTGGCAGAAAAACATACAAATAGACCAATGCAACAGAATAGAAGATTCAAAACCAAATCCACACATATATAGCCAATTGATTTTTGACAAAGGTGCCAAAAACATATGCTGGAAAAAAGATAGCCTTTTCAAAAATCAGTGTTGACAAAACTGATTATACATATATAGAAAAATGGAAATAAATTCTACTTTCTCACCCTGCACAAGAGTCAAGTCAAGATGGGTCAAAGACCTGGTAATTAGACCCGAGGCTTTCCAGTTACTTGAAGATGACATAGGACCAACACTCCAATATATAGGCATGAGTTAAAACTTCCTCAACAAGACCCCAAAGGCACAAGAAATTAAAACAAGGAAACTAGGAAGAACCAGTTGTAAGAGAGAACTGACAGAATGGGAGACGATCTTTGCCTGCCACTCTGATAGAGTACTAATATCTAGAATATACAAAGAACTCAAGAAACTTAATGCATAAAACAACCCAATCAAAAAACGGGCATGTGAACTAAATGGACACTTCACAAAAAAAGAAATGCAAATGTCCAATAAATATATGGAAAAATGTTCAATATCATTAGGAATCAGAGAGATGCAAATCAAAACTACTCTGAGATTTCATCTAATCCCAATTCGAATGACAATCATTAAAAACACAAATAATAATAAATGCTGGCGAGGATGTAGATAAGTAGGAACTCTGATACATTGTTAGTGGGATTGCAAATTAGTGCAACCATTTTGGAAAACTGTGGAGGTTCCACAGAAGAATGGGAATGAATCTATCATATGACCCAGCTATTATCACTCCTGCATATCTACCCAAAATAATTGAAATCAGACTACCACAGTAATACATGCATATCTATGTTTATAGCAGCACAATTCATAATAGCCAAACTATGGAAACAGCCTAGGTGCCCATTGACAGATGAATGGATTACAAAATTATGGGGTATACATACAGTATAATTCTACTCAGTCATAAAGAAGAACAAAATTATGTCATTTGCAGAGAAATGGATAGACCTGGGTAAGATAATGTTAAGTGAGATTAGCCAATCACAGAAAATAAAAAGTCATATGTTTTCTCTCATATGTGGAAGCTAGGGAATAACTGGTATACCAGAGGGACTTCAGATAATGGAGGAGAAATTGCAGTGGAGCTAGGGAGGTGATCTAGGGGAAGAGGGGAAGGGAGGGAGAATTATTGAAGGAATCACGCCCACTAACATTATGTACATATGTGAAATTACCAGTGTCAATAGCAATATCCTGTATGGGGAAGCAGGGGAGTGTGGAGGGAGCCGGGGTAAGGTCCACCAAATGCTGTGTGTATGTATGTCACTATAACTATGAACTACATTATGATGTATGACTATAATGCACCAATAAAAGTATTAAATCACTAGTGGGGTCTAA
>PVJS01039188.1:0-19023 GCA_004027185.1 Glis glis
ACCCAGTTTCAAAATAAAGTATAAAAAATAGGGGCGGGGGTGTAGCGCGGAGGTAGAACGCCCCTGGGTTCAATCCCCGGTACCGCAAAAAAAAAAAAAAACTCAACTTGTCTATGCAAGGAGTGGCTACACACGTTTCTTATAGGCAGCCTAAAAGTCTATGTCCATACTTTACTAAAAGCAAGATATAATGCTTGCATGAAAGAAACCTCCCAGTTATCTCTGTTTTCTAAATCATATACTTTCACCTTCTGAACTCTACAGGAATTTAAGTCATTCTTTTCTTTTTCTAGCATTATATGGGTGACTTGAAAACTTAGGTGTATCCTAAGAAAAGTCTCTTAATGAGTAGCCTACCTCATCTTTTCTTCATAGGGTGACTCAGTTCTCATGGGGGCCTTGTTCCGATGCTGGTTTTCCACTCTCTGTCCCATTGATAGTTCTGTTTGCAATGTTTCCAATTTGCTTAGCTTGCTACCAAGACATCATTGACCTTATATTAGCAGATGGCTTTTGCTGGTGGATTTTTTTCCCCCAAAGCCCAGTGGTTGGCAACACACCCTTTTTGTCACCATACAACCATTCCCACAGGATGGATGTCCTAGCATTTCAAATATTGTGCTCCAGGGAACTCTATCTAGATGCCTGTCCTACATGAAGCTCACAATCCTCCTTGTATCCCCCGGGGAGAGCCAGCACTTGTTGTGTGGTATGTACATTGTACAATGGAACCTGGCTTAGGTGGCAGATGGAAGGCTAAAATTAAGCCCTGCTCCACTTGCTAAGCATTGTATCTTGGTCTTGGGGTGCATCTGCCCACAGTGAACCTTTTGCTAATTTATACAGAAACCTCATATAGGTCAGTCAGTAATGTCCTAGCATTTAATACCCTCTGGGTATTGGCCACTCTACCCTCAACCTCTCAGGTGGATTCCTTTCTTGGATAATCCACCTTAATTCCTTTAAAGCCCCTGAAACATAAAAAGCTACCAAGCCCTTCTTGTCGCCACCCTTCCCTTTTCCTTTCAAGTAATCCCAGAGCATTAAGAGGAACAAGGACAATGACAACGATGATTAACTTCTTACTCTGTGCCAAACACATGTTAACTAACTTGATCCTCACAAGTAGGAGATGCTATAACTCCCAGTTGATAGGGGAGCAAAATGAAGCATAGAGAGATTGCTCAACATGCTTAAAATCACATACTTAGTAAATGGTAGAACCAAGACCAGAACCCAAGCATTCTAAGTTTCAGAGCTGTGCAGTTAACGACTACTATAATAGTTCTGTGATTTATTCTGTCACAAAGATAATTTGGGAAAAGTATTTAAAGTATTTGTCCTTTAAGAAACATAAAGTGGGTATAGCCACTTTGGAAGACAATTTGGCAATTCTTTACAAAGCTAAACATAGTTTTACCATATGGCCCAGCAATCACTCTTAGATATTTACCTATTTGATTTGAAAATGTATGCCCACACCAAAACCTGCACATGAATGTTTAAGCTTTAACCATAATTGCCATAAACCGGAAACAACCAATATGTCCCTCAATGGGTAACTGAACAAACAAATTGTGCTACATCCTTATAATGGTACATTTAGCAATTAAAAGAAATGAGCAGGGCTGGGCGTGGTAGTGCACGCTTGTAATCCCAGTACTTGGGAGGTGGAGACCGGAGGATCCGGGTTCGCCGCCAGCCTCAGCTACTTAGTGAGGCCTCCGCAACTTTGTGAGACCCAGTTTCAAAATAAAGTATAAAAAATAGGGCTGGGGGTGTAGCTCAGAGGTAAAATGCCCCTGGGTTCAATCACCAGTACCGCAAAAAAAAAAAAGAAATGAGCTATTGAGTCACAAAAAGACACAGGTGAATTTTATTTATTTTTATTTTTTGGATTGAACCCAGGGTCATTCTATCTCCAAGCTACACCTTCAGCCCCTTATTACTATTACTATTATTAGAGACAGGGTTCCTAGGTTGCTGAGGCTAGCCTCAAACCTGCAATTCTTCTGTCTCAGCCTCCGAAGTACTGGGCTTACAGGCATGTGCCACCATGCCCAGCTCACAGGTGAATTTTAAATGCATACAGGTATGTGAAATAAGTCAGTCTGAAAAGGCTATATACTGTATGAATCCAAATATATGGCATTCCAGAGAAGACTAAACTATAAAGACAATAAAAAAATCAGAGGTTTCTAGGAATCTGGGGAGGGAGTTGGAAAAGTGCAGGGTATTTATTTATTTATTTGTTTTTGTGGTGCTCAGGATTGAACCCAGGAGCATTCCACCTCTGAGATACACCCCCACTCCTATTTTACTTTTTGTTTTGAAACAGGGTCTCACTAAGGTGCAAAGGCTGGTCACGAACCTGGGATCCTCCTGTTTCAGCCTCTCAAGTACTGGGATTGCAAGTGTGTGCCACCATTTCTGGCTAGCAGAGGTATTTATTAGAGCAGTGAACCTAGTTTGTTTGATATGATAATAGGGGCAAATGACACCATGCATTTGCCAAAATTCATAGAATTTGACAGCATAAACAGTGAATCTTCATACATGCAATTAAATACACACACACACACACACATAGACACACACACACAGACACACACACACACACACACACACACACACACACACACACACTTTAGGAAGGTCAGAGCCCCAGGAAGGAATGCAGACTGCGACAAGAGAAGCTAACTGTATTATAAGTGCATGCAACTTACTGGGTGAGAGGCAGGGGTGAGAGGGAGGTACTGACCTAAGTAACTTTAGAAGACTGAAAGCAACAGGAAATGCACATAAACTCTGTATTATAGTTGAGAAGGTCACTTCTCACAGGTGTGTTAATAATCCTGACACTGCTACAAGTATACTAGAACTAAATAATGAAGTGGATGGCAAATGGTGGAAGCCAGGTTTCTCAGTGTTTGGAGTAGGAGCTTACAGAAAAGAAAGTAGAGGAGGATAGAACGATCCATGTAGTAACGGATTAGTGTTGGAGATAAACAATAAGAATGAATATTTAGTTTAATATAGATATAGACAGTTATATATAGAAATAACACACAGTTAGATATAGAACACACACACACACACAGACACACACACACACACACATATTTTTGTTCTGTCAACTGAGAGAGCTTAAAGTAAACAACATCCCAGAAGGAATGAGCATATCTTGCACCCAGAACTTCACTTCAAACACCATTCTCTAGCAAAGAGACCATGCCTCCTTGGAGAAATGGCTGATTACAGGATGGGGCCAGGAAATGTGCAAGATGAGACTGGAACATCTTTTAGTGCCAGAAGGTATGGGATGAAGTGCTTATACCCACATTCCAAAAACAAGAAACAAGCCAAAAAAAAAAGCAAAGATGGTAATGGTAATATGTTTAAAAGCAACACAAGAGCTGTAATCCCAGTACTTGGGAGGCTGAGACAGGAGGATCACAGGAGGTTCTTGGCCAGCCTCAGCAACTTACGAAGACCCTGATTCAAAATAAAAATAAAAATATGGCTTGGGATATATTTCAGAGGCAGAATGCCCCTGAAAGCAACACAAGATCTCAATGGTCAAAGTTGTAAAAATTTGGGCCACAAAATAAAGTAGTGCACAATTAGTATGTGCATTTATAAATCAGATACTATCAAACTGCCCTCCATATATCTTGTATAAATTTAAACTCTGATATAGGAGAATGTCTTCCTCTATCATCCCACCAATACAAATCTGAATCTTTGCCAATCTAGAAGTGAAGAATGATATCTGAGGGTACCCTTAATTTTATTTCCTTTGAGATAATATTAATTATATCTGAGGGTAGCCTTAATTTTATTTCCTTTGATGAAAGACAATATCTTTTCATGTACTAAAGAATCATTTCTATTCCCTATTCAGTGAATATCTGATTAATATTGCTGCCAATTTGCCTATTGAAGTATGAGATTTTCTTAACAATTTCTTTACAATTAGCAGAACTCAATTTTTTAAATATAAAGGTTCCATGTAATGGGTATATACTGCAAATGTTCCCACATACTAATTTCTATTTACTTACTAATTTACAAGTGTATTTATTTGTATAATCAAAATTTTTATTTTTCATTTTGGAAGGTGGCATTAGCATACATTATAATTTTTTCCAGTTGGCCGGGCGTGGTGGCGCACGCTTGTAATCCCAGTACTTTGGGAGGCGGAGACCGGAGGATCTGGGTTCACAGCCAGCCTCAGCGCTCTCTCTCTCTCTCTCTCTCTCTCTCTCCCTGTCTCTCTCTCTCTCTATGTAGTGAGGCCCTCCGCAACTTCGTGAGACCCGGTTTCAAAATAAAGTATAAAAAAAATAGGGCCGAGGGTATTGCGTGGAGGTAGAACGCCCCTGGGTTCAATCCCCGGTATCAATTTTTGTGTGTGGTGAGAACATTTCACGTCCACTCTCTTAGTAAATTCCAAGTATACACACAGTGTTGTTAACAGTAGTGGCCATGTTTCACATTGGACGGATGAGACTGGTCTGGTTTCCTGATACCTAACAATGATTTTTAAAATTCCAGTTTTGAATTTACCATTTGCACTGGGAATGGTGATGATGCTAAGGAACACAGTAGCAACAGGAGAAATGGGGTGAGTTCTACCAGCGATGAGTGCACCAGTGACTAATCATCACTAATGCTAATCTACAATTACTACTAAAATATCAGATGAAAATAAGTCAAAGTTCCTCCAAAAACTATTATATTTTTCGAAGGTATATGTATGGTTATTTAAATGGTCTCTAAATAAATCTTGTTATAGGCATACAGAAAATATGAAGTGGAAATGATGATTTTAAGCTTTGAAGCTTTACTTTAACACATAATTATATGTCATAATTTCCATGTATGCATATAATTTCCATATATTTCATGATGGGGGAAAATTAAGAAGTAATGAATTTTTCAAATGTATGAAAATTAAGTCGTTGTTGTGGGGGGGGGAGGGGGGTCCTGGAGATTGAACCCAGGAGCATTCTACCTCTGAGCTATACCCCCAGCACTATTTTTTATTTTTATTTTTATGTTGAAGCAGGGTCTTGCTAGGTTGATGAGAGTCTCACTATTTGCTGAAGCTGTCCTCGAACCTGTGATCCTCCTGTCTCAGCTTCTCAAGTACTGGGATTACAGGCATGTGCCACTATGCCCAGTTAAAAGTGAAAAGGACTTTTCACTTTTAATGAAATGAAGGACTTTTACTTTTCAGATTCATGAACTTAGATTAGTAGGCGAATCATGTGGTAATGTAACCTTTGTGAATATCTGCCAGCCATTTAGTTTTAGTTTGGTTCTTATACCTTAATCCTCACAGCAAGCCTGTGAGGTAGGCTTTCATTCATAAAGAAAAATTAACATAAAAATAATAATTTGAGTTTCAACAAAGCATACTCTTCAGTCCCGAGAACAGAAAAAGTTTTAAACCTTCAGGAGTTAGGTAAAATGAACTTTAAAGACAATATTCTGTAAATATTTCTCCAATGGATGTTTTGTATAACATTGGTCTAACATTTAATCAAAATTAAATGCTATTTTGTTTGATTTCTTTCTTTCTTTTATGGCTCTTGTTATTTTTAGGGATTTGAAGTGGAAAACTGCAATTGCTACATTTTAACCCAGGACCCATTAACCACTAATCACCTAAAGACAACTTTTTCTTTTTTTTTTTTGCAGTACCAGGGATTGAACCCAGGGGCATTCTACCTCCGAGCTATACCCCCGGCCCTATTTTTTATCCTTTTTATTTTGAAACGGGGTCTCACGAAGTTGTGGAGGGCCTCACTAAGTAGCTGAGGCTGGCCGCGAACCCGGATCCTTTTTTTTTAAACAATGCTGCATTAGAAATTTTTATGTCATATATAAAATATCATTTTTTGAATACAAAAAAATGCCTAAAACATAATTTAAACCTATGGCATAAAGTATAAAGGTAGAGGACTTGGGGATGTAGCTCAGCAGTAGAGTGCTTGCCTAGCATGCACAGAGCCCTGGCTTCAACTCCCAGCACCAAAAAATAAAAATTAAAAATTAAAAAAGTATAAAGTTAGACACATAATATTAAAATTTATATTCTCAGTGCTTATTCTAAACTTCTGGGATTAACATTTGTTGAGACATTTCAGGTTTTCTTCAATTTATTTCCTCCAACTATCACTTCCTCTCTCCCCAGTGAAGGTCTGCATTTTACAAAATGACAACCGACATAAATGATATATGATCATAAGTAAATTAAATGATCCCATGAGTAGCACATGGACATTGGATATTACTGTATACCTACTCACTGCTGGGTGTTACATAAAGGCCTAGTCTCCTTGGAGATGGCAGAAGTAGCTGGATTAGAATTCTGGATGCTAAAAACATACACACATAAAACGGACTATAGCTTTACTTGAGGAAGAAATACATGGGTCCTCTGCCATCTCACAAAATCATTCTCCTGACCATGTGCCTTGTATCAACATGAATTATCTTTATTAAAAAGAACTTTTTTTTTTTTGCAGTACCAAGGATTGAACCCAGGGGTGTTCTACCTCCGAGCTACACCCCTGGCCCTATTTTTTATACTTTATTTTGAAACTGGGTCTCGCTAAGTTGTGGAGGGCCTCACTAAGCAGCTGAGGCTGGCCGCGAACCCGGATCCTCCGGTCTCCGCCTCCCAAGTACTAGGATTACAAGCGTGCGCCACCACGCCCGGCTTAAAAAGAACATTTAAAGACACAAGATTCCTCAGCATGATGTAAATTAAACTGCTCTCATGTTTCAGTGGTTTAATTTCATGTTTGACAAGATATTGTTACAAAAAAACCACAATGGTGGCTTGGTTCATTATTTAGTTAGTGAACAGAAACGAAAGAAGCGTTCTGACTTGTGTCTTCCTCACAACATCCTCGTGACTAGGGTGAAGCTATATGCGCTGCTCTTTCCTGAACTGTGAAGAGATATGTTGAGGACGAATCCTGACAGACTCACTCTAAGGAAAAGCAAGAAGGCAAGAGGAGCTGGTGAGAAGTGCAAGGCATCAGGTGGCTCTGAGCGCCCAAACTGCTGCACCCAGAAATCTTTTTGGAATCTAGTAGCTTTTTGGCCCAAGAATAATTTTAAAATGAGTTATATGTTACATAAAATAATGACTAGTAGTAGTTAAAAATCATATATTAAAGAAATACAATTTGCTGGGCATGGTGGCGCATGCTTGTAATCCCAGTACTTGGGAGGCTGAGACAGGAGGGTCACAGGTTCGCGGCCAGCCTCAGCTACTTAGTGAGGCCCTCTGCAACTTAGTGAGACTCTGTTTCAAAATAAAGAATAAAAACAGGGCTGGGGGTGTAGCTCAGAGGTAGAATGCCCCTGGGTTCAATCCCCAGTACTGCAAAAAAAAAAAGAAATTCAATTCTAAATAATATATTTTTCAATAGTTATAGTATCAATAACTGACACACATCAACATTAGCAAAATATTTCTATTTTTGAATAGTAGTTATTTTAAAAATATATGTGCATAGTATTTTAAAAATATATATTTTAAATATTTTTAAATATATATATATATATATATATATATGAACTACAACCTCAGCCCCTTTTACTTTTTTATTTTGAAATAGGGTCTTACTAAGTTACTGCACACTGACCTTGAACCTAGAATCCTCCTGTCTCAGTCTCCCCCAAAACTGGGATTATACGCATGTCCCACCATGCCCAGCTAAGAAATTATATTATGATGCTTTGATTCATAAAGATGCAATGTAATACAGTAAAGAAATCATAAAATACTTTGGAATAACATTATCAGGAAATGCATATAACTTATATGAGACAGAGAAGTACAGAAGATAACATGGATAAATGGAGATAATTAACTTTTTCCTGAAAGGGAAGACTGAGACTACAAAGTAGATAACTCTACCCAAAGTAATCTTTTCAATTACTGCACTCTGTCAAAAAAACAATGGGATTTATGTATTTTTATGAAAACAAAGTTATATTAAACCAAATTTAAAAACTACTAAAAAGGAATACTGATGAAGAATAAACTTACGCCGGGCATGGTGGCACACGCTTGTAATCCCAGTACTTTGGGAGGCGGAGACCGGAGGATCCGGGTTCGCGGCCAGCCTCAGCTCTCTTGCTCTCTCTCTCCCTCTCCCTCTCCCTCTCCCTCTCTCTCTCTTTCTCTCTCTCTCTCTCTCTACCTAATGAAGCCCTCCGCAACTTCGTGAGACCCAGTTTCAAAATAAAGTATAAAAAAATAGGGCCGGGGGCGTAGCACGGAGGTAGAACCCCCCTGCGTTCGATCACCAGTACCGCAAAAAAAAAAAAAGAATAAACTTACCAAATGTTAGAACATGGTCTAAAGTTATAAGAACAATTAAATTAGTGCATAATGACAGAGGAATGGATAATTGAGTTGAACAAAACAATGGCTCAGAAGACTGTTCATGGGGAAATGTGGTGACACAAACCAAGGGGGAATTGCTAGACAATGGTTTTGCAACCAGATATAAAATGCATGGGAGAGTTAATTTAAATAATCACCTTATATATTAGACAAAATCAAATTTTGGATTAAACTGCTAAAAAATCTAAAATATTTGCATAGCAGAAAATGGACCCTAATATTTATTTTTCCATGGGAAAGAATTCCAAGCTTAAAGCTCTGGAAGAAAAACAAAGAAAGATATGTTTTGGTGAACTGCAAAAAAATGAAAATTTTCTACATATCAAAAACATATCAATAATCAAGAGTCACATAGAACTGAGAAATACAAAAATATAAAATGAGGCATATACATATGGGGTGGGGGGACAATGAAGAATTTAAACTACTTACTAATTAGAAAACTTTTGAAAAAAATGTTAATTTTGTTATAAAAATGCAAACAATCTAGATATCATTCATATAATTTTCAAGTTTAAAAAGAACAGTGAATATTATAAAATATGAAACAAAAAGGTATTTTGTTCAGAGTGAAATGGAAAAATTTTAAAGCTGGATGCAGTGGTGTACGCCTGTAATCCCAGTATTTGGGAGGCTGAGACAAGAGGATTACAGGTTCTAGGCCAGCCTCAACTACTTATTGATACCCTATTTCAAAATGAAAAAGAGAAAAAGCTGAGGGGTTTATCTCAGAGGTAGAATGCTCCTGGGTTAAATCCCCAGTACCAAAAAAGAAAAACAGATACAAAAAATTTTGTGGGAAATGGTTTGACAACTTGTTTCAAGAACCTTAGAAATATCTTTATCTTCTCCCTACTATTTTATTACTAAGAAAAGGAAAATAATCATACATAAACAAACATGTACACAGATTGTTCAGTGTAGCATTAGTTGCAATAGTGAAAAATGGACACTATATATGTTTATTAGGGAAATATATAAATAAATAATTTTATAAAATGGAAAATATATTGTCATTAGAAATGGAATCACAAGAAAATAAATAACTACATAAAAAGTGTTTATGATAGAATGCTAAGCTAAGAAAAAATACATAAAAGGAATACAAAATGGAATCGCAAACTGCAGTATGGCAAAGATCATTAATGAACATCAGAGTGGTGATTTTTTTTCTGCTTTCTTCTACTCTCCAATACTTTCCTGAATTTTGTACAATGATCAAATTTTACTTATACCATCAGAAGTGAAAGTACCATAAAGGAGAGTCAGTCCAATATTTCATTAATGACCTACTTATCTCCTGTTACCCAGGCTTGAAATTTCAAGTTATCTATACATCGTCCCCATTCCTCTTCTTTCCCTTCTCAATCCAATCACCAACATTCAGTAATCGATCTGTGAAATTCATCCACCCATCCCCCAGCTTGTTATGACACCTACTATGTTCCTGAACTGTTGTAATATTGGGGTATAATAGTTACCAAAAAAAATTAAAAATAAAAGTCTTTGCCTGAGGAGCTTGCACTGTAATGGGAAGAGATAGACGTGTTGAAAATATAAGCAAAATTCATGATATATTAGACACTGATAAAAACTAGGGAAAAGATACAATAGAGTTGACGGTATTCATGGATATGAGTTGGATATGGGGTGTCAATGACAGTATCCCACATCTTTCTCTTATCCCCATGCTCATTAATACTGCCACTCAAAATACACTCCTTGTATATGCAAGTCCTCTTTCTTCTTCTTTTATGGCATCTCTAGAGTGATTTAAATTGTACTGATTTCTTTTTATTATTTTAATACTTAATACATATAAAAATTGGCATATAAATATTTTACATATATTTTATGTTTCAAAATATGAATTTTATACCAAACTTTATATAAAATTTATATGAAAATGATTTAACAAGCACTTCAGAATCCGCTACCCAGAATTAACTATTCTTAATGTATTTCCATATTTGCTTCAAATACAGCAAAACAACATAGACAACGATAAAGCCTTTTTTTTTTGCGGCACTGGGAATTGAACCCAGGCATACCTCCAAGCTACACCCCCAGCCCTAATTTTTATTCTTTATTTTGAAACAGGGTCTCACTAAGTTGTAGAGGGTCTCATTAAGTAGCTGAGGCTGGCCGTGAACCTGCGATCCTCCGGTCTTAGCCTCCCAAGTACTGGATTACAAGCGTGCACCACCATGCCTGGCCGATAAAAGCCTTTTTTATTTCCCTTCTCAAACCCATTTTCTTTCTCTCCCCAAAGCAACTACCACCATTGTTTGGTATACTAACATTTATTCTTTTACACGTATTGCATACATAACAATAAATGATATATAATATCATGCATATTGTTTGAAATTTGTTTTTTTTAATTCAACACAACTTTTTTTCCTTCATTTTTAGAGAGGGAACTATTCAACATTTAGAGTTAGTTTATTTACTTGGTCTCTGTTTCATTGATTTCTGCCCATTTTTTAGTACTTTAACTCTCTTCAATTGAGGGAGTCTATTTTACTTGCTTGCTGGCTTGAAACCTGAATTTATTTATTTTCAATCTTTCTTGGATTTTAACAAACTTAGCTAAGACTATCAATCTTCCTGTGAGTACTACATGAGCTGCAACCACAAATTTGACATATGGTATGTTCATTCTTGTTAAATCCTGCTCACTCCCCCAGTCCAAGGCTCTCAGGTGCCCTGTCTGGGAATCCACAGTGCTAACAAGAGGGCCCTAAACCCATTCCCATGTCAGAAATTATGGAAATCAAAAGCATTGGAGAAATTACGGCCCACAAAGCTTTGAACCTCTTACCTCTGTCTGTGTCCAAGTGTGGAGGAGAGAAGAAGGAGAATGGGTCTTTCCAGAGATTTACCACAGGCTCTCCTGTCCCAAAAGAAAAGGACATTAAGGTGATTCTGTGCCAGGCATTGGAATCCACATGCTTCTCAAGAGTATTGTCATCTTTTTAGCTCCCAGGTCCCAGTCCAGGGTCTGTGAGTCCCACACAGGGCAGGTGGGACCAACGGAGGCCTTCCTGGGGGCAGGTGTAGCTGAGCTCAAAGGCCTGGATTCTGTTAGTGCCAGGAGGACCATGTCTGTGCCCTGGTGTGCCCTCCATCCCATGAAGCTTGGCGCAGGTCCTTCTCTGGTCACCTGCTCGAGTTATCCTCAGGATTTGGGGCAGGCATACTCAACAGGAGCCGACTCATTCTCCTAGGGGCAGAGCTTGCACTGACCAAGACTCTTCCTTCCTTCTGTGAGGGCAGGTGGTGGTTTGAGTCTGAGGCTGGGTAAGGAAGGAGAAAGGATCCTTACCCTCTCCCCAGATTAGCTGGCAGGGCCTTCTGGAATCTGGCAGGTGGAGCTTCCTGCTGCCCTCCCACGCCTGGCTGTGGCCCCATTGGCTCTTTGAGCAGCCTTCTCCTTGGATGCTGCTGGGACTTCACACACTGTCTCCTTCTCTCCCAACACACAGTATCAAGGGAGATTTTTACTATTTATGCAGATTCCTGGCTATTTACTACAGACTGGCAAGTGACCTGGGAATCGAGGGTGGGGCTGGGAAGATAGAAAAGAGTTGGAGACACAGTCCTCTTATATCCAAGGTCAACATCAGCATCTTCTCCTCCACCTCTGAGACCTTCCTGGTTTTCCAGCAGATCCTAGCTGAAAGGGCTCTGAGCTCTGTCTTGGAAGTGAGTGGAAAGGAGACCAGAGAGCTGGTATCCTTGCCAGACTCCAAGGCCCTGGGACAGGGCAGAGACACTCTGCTTCTCACCAGTTTGGTCCACCTTCTATCCAGAACTTGTCAGCTCAGGACACCCTCTTGCCTGCTCCCCCTGACTCTGGGTCTATACTACTTGAATCACTGTGTCTGATTTTCCTCTGTGGCAGAGCTGAGTCCAGTGTCCTTTCCTTGTCCTTGAATTGATGTTCAAGAGCACAGGGACCATGTCTTGATTAGGCTGAGCTCCCCAGTGGGATCTTGCTTGAGGAAAGGACCCAACATCGATGATTCCTTCTCTCTAGATTTGCAGGGGAGGCCCACAGAGTCAAAGTGTCTGAGGCTTCCTCCTAGGAAGCTGGCGCCAGGACTCAGGACACTTAAAGACTGAGTTGTGTCAATTCAGCAGGTCTTAGTCCAGAGGGTCGAAATGTTAGTCTGATTTAATTTTTACTTGTTTTGTTCTTTGAATAAGTCTGTTTATTGATGATGAGTTGTCCTAACATCTATAACCATAATTTATGGGAAAATAATTACAGACAAATTTTTAATTTTTGTGTGATTAACGCTATTACTCTTATTTGCCAATGCTGTTGATTTCATTTTTAATCATGGAAAAGTACAAAGGGGACGAGAAAAAGAACAATAAAAATAAGAGTAAGATAAGAACAAAAAGAAAAGGAGATGGAAGAAAAGGAGGATAAAGCCGGGCGTGGTGGCGCATGCTTGTAATCCCAGTACTTTGGGAGGCGGAGACCGGAGGATCCAGGTTCGAGGCCAGCCTCAGTTCTCTCTCTCTCTCTCCCTGTCTCTCTCTCTCTCTCTCTCTCTCTCTCTCTCTCTCTCTACTTAGTGAGGCCCTCTGCAACTTCGTGAGACCCAGTTTCAAAATAAAGTATAAAAAAATAGGACCGGGGGTATGGCGCGGAGGTAGAACGCCCCTGGGTTCAATCCCCGGTACCGCAAAAAAAAAGAAAAAAAAAAAAGAAGAGGAGGATAAAGAGAGTAATAGAAGAGGGAGGGAATAAATGAGAGTAAATATGTCCACTGTCTTTTATTTGGCTCACTGTGATTCTTAAAATTTTTTTATAATGTAAACTCTCAAAGTGAGACCACTTTTAGATTCTTGGTAGTGCCTTTTTTTTCTTTTCTTTCTTTCTTTTTGTACTGGGGGTTGAACCCAAAGATATTCTACCTCCAAGATACACCCACAGCCCTTTTTTAGTATTTTAATTTAATTTTGAAACATGGTCTCACTAAGTTGCTGAGGGTCTTGCTAAGTTGCTGATGTTGGCCTCCAACCTGCAATCCTTCTGTCTCAGTCTCCCAAGTACTGGGATTACAGGTATGTGTCACCACAACTGGCAATAGTATCTTTTTAAATAGACTACAGAAGCACATTTTATTAGGGACATATTTTTTTTAGTTCATAAAACCTTGCCTTTGATTTTACTAGTACCACAAAAATTAATAAATGTGATGGTATTAAACTAAAAAGTTTCTTCTCATAAAAAAAATAAAAACCATAAAGGGTCTAAAAAGAGCATACAGAGTGGGAGAAGATCTTTGCCAGCTATTCCTTTGATAGAAGACTAATATCTAGAATATACAAATTACTTAAAAGACTTAACACTAATAAAACTAATAATCCAATCAAGAAATGGGCAACTGAACTAAATAGACACTTCACAAAAGAAGAAATACAAATGGCCAATAAATATATGAAAAAATGTTCAACATCATCAGCAATCAGGGAGATGCAAATCAAAACTACACTAAGATGCCATCTAACCCCAATCAGAATAGCAATTATCAAGAAGTCAAACAACAATAAACACTGGTGAGGATGTGGGGAAATCGAAACTCTTCTACACTGTTGGTGGGATTGCAAGTTAGTACAGTCACTATGGAGATGCCTCTGAAAATTGGGAATGGATACTCTATATGATCCAGCTATACCACTCCTGAGTATCTTTCCAAAGGGACTGAAATCAGAATATTATAGTAAAATATGCATGTCCATGTTTATTGCAGCATAATTCATAATAGCCAAATTATGGAACCAACCTAGGTATCCACCAACAGATCAATGGATTACAAAATTATGGGATATACACACAATAGAATTCTACTCAGCAATAAAGAAGAACAATTTTATGTCATCTGAAGGAAAATGGATGGACCTGGAGAACATTATGTTGTTAGATTAGCCAATCACAGAAAATGAAGGGTCATATGTTTTCTTTCATATGCAGAAGCTAGGGAGTAATTGGGATATAAGAAGGACTTAAGATAATGGAGGAGAACCTCCAGTGGAGTGACAGAGGTGGTCTTGGGGAAGGCGAGGGTGGAGAGGGAGAATTAATGAAAGCACTTCCACTGTCTTTATACACATATGTGAGAATACCAATGTCAATATCAATACCCTGTATGGGGAAGGGGGAGTGGGGAGGGAGCCTGGGGAAAAACTCACCAAGTGCTGCGTGCATGTATATCACTATCACTATGAACTATATTATGATGTGAGACTACAATGCACCAATAAAAGTATAAATAATAATAATAATAATAATAATTTTCACAACTGTAACAAAGGACTTGATTTCTAGGATCAACAAGCCAGAATTCTAGATTATCAGTTCTGTGACCCTTGAGATAAAAATTAACTTGGCTTACAGTGTTAAGAGTTCCTTTTGCTAATATTAGAAGAGAGTAAAGAAACACGTAAAAGATAACCTAGAAATCAAGCCTTCATGTTTAATATAATCTTTACGTTGGTTGAAAATTATATTAGTCATTGTGTAGACTATGTCCATTGAATGCCTTAAAATTCTGCAGTAATTATTATTGACACATATAGAGAAAATATCCAGCATACAAATTTTATCTTCTTTTAAAAATAGTCTTTGGTTGAATTGGTAAATAATTTATAAATTTTTCAATGTGAAGAAAAGATTCATGCCACCAGGCATGGAGGCGCACCCTTGTAATCCCAGTACTTTGGGAGGCGGAGACCGGAGGATCCGGGTTCGCGGCCAGCCTCAGCTCTCTCTCTCTCTCTCTCTCTCCCTGTCTCTCTCTCTCTCTCTACCTAGTGAGGCCCTCCGCAACTTTGTGAGACCCGGTTTCAAAATAAAGTATAAAAAATTAGGGCCGGAGGTGTAGCGCGGAAGTAGAACGCCCCTGGGTTCAATCCCCATACCGCAAAAAAAAAAGAAAAGATTCATGCCTTTATCACTTATCTGCTTGTAAAAATACCTACAAATGCAACACAAAACATTGTCAGTAGAAAATCCTTCATGATGGTATGAATTTTTTTCAAGTTTAAAATGAATGATGTTGAGCTGTGTGAATCAATAGTAAACCAGATTTGCCTACTAGGTTACCTAAATCCATGATTCTTCCGTAGCAAAAGCCATAGTTTTCCATAACTTTAATAAAATTCATAGAAAATCTCAGCAAGATTTTTTTTTTTTTTTTTTGCGGTACCGGGGATTGAACCCAGGGGCGTTCTACCTCCGCACTACGCCCCTGGCCCTATTTTTTAATGCTTTATTTTTGAAACTGGGTCTCACGAAGTTGCGGAGGGCCTCACTAGGTAGAGAAAGAGAGAGAGAGAGAGAGAGAGACAGGGAGAAAGAGAGAGAGAGACAGGGAGAGAGAGAGAGAGAGCTGAGGTTGGCTGCGAACCCGGATCCTCCAGTCTCCGCCTCCCAAAGTACTGGGATTACAAGCGTGCACCACCACGCCCGGCTTCAGCAAGATTTATATCTATTTTATTTTAGTCAGTATCAAGCTCCACACAGTACTATTGTTCTAAATTGCTATATTTCTTTGCTTTACCTATTTTTCAACTTAATTATTGGCATCTAGTCTATAAAGCTTTAATAGAAATGCCACACCTTTGAATAATTTTGTCCATTTGAAATGATTAAAGACTATTCCTTCCTAATTTGGACCTTTTTTTTAAAAATACTTTTATTGTTGCATTATAGTCTCACAACATAATGTAGTTCATAGTGATAGTGACATACATGCACACAGCACTTGGTGGGCTTTTCCCCTGCTCCCTCTCCATTTCCCCCCTTCCCCATACAGGGTATTGAGACTGACATTGGTATTCTCACATATGTACGTCAATGGAAGTGATTCCTTCATTGATCCTTTCTCCCCCCCTCCCCTAGACCACCTCCCTGGCTCCACTGGGGTTTCTCCTCCATTATCTGAAGTCTCTCTGGTATCCCAATTACTCTCTAGCTTCCACAAATGAGAGAAAACATATGACCCTTGACTTTATGTGACTGGCTAATCTTACTTAACATAATGTTCTCCAGATCCATCCATTTTTCTGTAAATGACATTATTTTGTTGTTCTTTATTGCTGAGTAGAATTCCATTGTGTATATATCCCATAATTTTGTAATCCATTAATCTGTTGATGGACACCTAGGATGGTTCCATAATTTGGCTATTGTGAAGGGAGATGCAACTCAGTTGAACCTTTACTCTAGGACATCATAATTCAATCAGTGGTGCTAAGCAATTTAAATAGCTATATACTTCAATTTGACTGTAGCCACTAGGATGAGATTTAATCAGCTCTGTTGCTCAAGATTCGTCTCAGTTTTATATTTTACAAGTTGGGGTTGAGAACAGTTTTCTCTGATCCTGCAGGACCTTGAATTCATATATTTGTTTCCATTCATTCCTACTTGCAGGCTAATTCTTTCCTGATCTTGTTTATTTCATATAATTTCATATCAAATGCAGTCGACATTAAGCAACACACACTACACCAAAGCTGGTTTTTTAACCACTTTCCTGAGAGCTATGAATTTACTAAGTACATGAACTTGTTTTCATATCCTTATCTGTGTGTGTGGGGGGGGTGGGGGGTACTGGGGATTGAAGCAAGGGGCATTCAACCTCTGAGCTACACCCCCAGCCCTTTTTATTTTGTCTGTTTGTTCATTTGTTTGTTTTGTGAGAGTCTCCCTCCAATGCTGAGGCTGTCCTTGAACCTTCGATCCTCCTATCTCAGCTTCCTAAGTACTGGAATTACAGGTGTGTGCCACCACACCCAGCTTTCCACATCCTTATCAACGATAATTTTACCAAATATGTTTCCACTGCATAACACTGATTATGATCCAGCATCCAAAAATAGTTTCTTCTCTGCCTCCCACCAGAAAGCTAAACCCATGTCACATATTTTCACATTTCTTTTTAGTACCAATTTTTGTATCTGTCAAAATAGGCTAGGATACACTGTAGTAACAAACAAAAATCTCCTAGTTTATTACACAAAAGTATATTTTGTCCAGCATGGGTCTTCCCTGTATCTGTTCATCACAGTTTCTCAAGAATCCAATAGAAATTTAATATTAAAATATGCTTTTAAGCTTATTGTTACAAGGTAAAAGTAACATGCAAATTACGCACAGGTTCTTAAGAGTTTTCACAAGGAAGTAATACAAATCACCTGGCTAGAGCAAGTTACATAGTCAATGCTTAATATCAAAGGGAGCAGGTGAGTGCACTCTTACTGCGCATGCAGAAGGGAGAGTGCCAGAAATATTTGGTGATCTACAATTATAATTTCCACAGGTGGCCAGACGTGGTGGCGCACGCTTGTAATCCTAGTACTTGGGAGGCAGAGACCGGAGGATCCGGGTTCGCGGCCAGCCTCAGCTACTTAGTGAAGCCCTCCGCAACTTCGTGAGACCCGGTTTCAAAATAAAGTATAAAAAATAGGGCCAGTGGTGTAGCTCGGAGGTAGAACGCCCCTGGGTTCAATCCCCGGTACCACCAAAAAAAAAAAAAAATGTTTCCACAGGTATTTGTAAAGCAGGTAGGCATTAAATAATTGTTTCCTTCATTTGATTATACTACAATTTTGCTAATGCAATATTTATAAGCAATATGAATATAAAAGAAGTGAAATGGTAGCAACAATACTGAATTTCCCAAAAAAGGTATGTACATCAAGTATAAGATTCTTAAATTAATAACCTGAATTGTCAGATCCAATCACAAATTCATAACAATGAGCAAAAAACTTAATCTCAAGGCTTTTAAAAATTATTATGATGCCCTTACAACACTGTCTAAAGCATAATGATAGTCAATTATACGGAAGAATAAAATATATCAAATAACTTTCTGAACAAAGATGAGGTAGGATTGTATCTATATAATTCTTTCAAATACTTATCATTTATGAAGCATTCAGATAATATATTACTATTTACATAGCATTCAATCAGTAACTTAATTACAAATATATAGCCATATTCTTTAGTGTTTCATAAATAAAATACTGTACAGTGTAGTAATTGCTTGTATATATCTCTTACCTATTTCTGCAAAGATTATAATTTACACACAAAGTGTTCAACTAACTAATCTCAAATTTTTGAGGGCTCCTCATGTGTCATTTTTATAGGTGTTCATGGCAATAAATTATTTACTTATTTGAACTACTGGACCAAAAAGTAATGAGGCATATCATGTTATATACAGTAAACAAATACTTAAAATTCTTTCATAAAATCCTACATAACCACAACTTACAAATCCTGTTTGAAACATATCTTGAAATTCTACAAAATTACAACAAAAGAATAGGACTTTCATATCTTTTTTTTTTTTTTTTGCGGTACCGGGGATTGAACCCAGAGGCGTTCTACCTCTGCGCTACACCCCCAGTTCCTATTTTTGAAACCGGGTCTCATGAAGTTGCGGAGGGCCTCACTAAGTAGAGAGAGAGAGAGACAGGAAGAGAGCTGAGGCTGGCCGCGAACCCGGATCCTCCGGTCTCCGCCTCCCAAAGTACTGGGATTACAAGGCTGC
>PVJS01039189.1:8888-19120 GCA_004027185.1 Glis glis
AAAAAAAAAAAAAAAAGAAAAAAGAAACCAGGTGTGGTGGCACATGCTTGTAATCCCAGTACTTGGGAGGCTGAAACCAGAGAATCCCTGTTCACGGCTAGCCTCAGCTACTTAGGGAGGCCCTCCACAACTTAGTGAGACTCTGTTTCAAAATAAAGAATAAAAAATAGGGCTGGGAGTGTAGCTAAGAGGTAGAATGCCCCTGGGTTCAATCCCCTGTACCACAAAAAAATAAATAAATAAATAAATAATTTAAAAAGGGCTGTGGTTGTAACTCATAGACAGGATGCCCCTGGGTTCAATCACCAGCACACACACACACACAAAGGGCTAGGGCTGTAGCTCAGAGGTAGAATGCCCCTGGGTTCAATCCCCAGTATCAAAAAAAAAAAGTTCTGCGACCATGTGCAAATTATTTAACCTCGGTTTCCTCATCTATAAATTGAGGATAATACATACCTGAAAGTATCGTTGTGGAGCTTAAATGAGATAATGCAGATAAAATGCTTAGCAACAAGCATGGCACATTGTTAGCAACCAGAAAATGCAGCTACCATTGTTATCTACAACCCCACCACCAAGATGTGGCACTGATAAGATCTGGATATATTCCTTCCGAGTTTTATGTCTACTTTCACAAACAGGCCTCACAACAAACATATAGTTAAGTATTCTGATTTTTTTTTCGCGGTACCAGGGATTGAACGCAGGGGCATTCTACCTCCACGCTACGCCCCCGGCCCTATTTTTTTATGCTTTATTTTTGAAACCGGGTCTCATGAAGTTGCAGAGGGCCTCACTAGGTAGAGAGAGAGAGAGACAGAGAGACAGAGAGACAGAGAGAGAGAGATCGATCGATTGATGCGTGCGCGCATGTGCGCTGAGGTTGGCCGCGAACCCGGATCCTCCGGTCTCTGCCTCCCAAAGTACTGGGATTACAAGCGTGCGCCACCACGCCCAGCTTGTATTCTGATTTTTTTAACTTAACATTAAAACAAAAATATATGTATGAAGCCTCTTAACCTTTGATATTTATTCTTATAGATTTGAACAGGTTAACTTTTTTTTCTTTTCGGTATCGGGGATTGTACCCAGGGGTATTCTACCTCCGAGCTACACCCCCAGCCCTATTTTTTATTCTTTATTTTGAAACAGGGTCTCACTAAGTTGTGGAGGGTCTCACTAGGTAGCTGAGGCTGGCTGCAAACCGGCGATCCTCCTGTCTCAGCCTCCCAAGTACTGGGATTACAAGCGTGTGCCACCACACCCGGCTTGAACAGGTTAACTTTTTTTATTTGGTACTGGGAATTGAACCCAGGAGCATTCAACCTCCAAACTACACCCCTAGCCCATTTTAATTTGGTTTTGAAACAGGGTCTTGCTAGGTTACCAAGAGCCTCACTAAGTTGCTGAGGCTGGTCTCAAACCTGCAATCCTCCTGTCTCAGCCTTCCTAGTACTGGGATTATAGGCGTGTGCCACCACGCCTGGCTTAAGGTTAACTTTGATCCTTGTCTATGTTGTTATCTTAACCCCTGTCTCCCTGTACAACATGCTCAGTGCTCACTGGCCTGGTTTTCTTGCCTGTGACCTCCCATCTTGATTATAGCACCTTCTTCCCTCAGGGATGTACACCTGCACAGCCCAGGGCATCTGGAAGAATGAGCAGGAGGGAGAGAAGATTCCTCGGTGTCTGCCAGGTGAGTGGAAACCCACTGGGGCCATCTTAGCGTCCAGTGCAGTCCTGAAGCGCCTCAAAGGATGCACAGCACAGAGAAAGGAGACCAAGCAAGGGGAGAGCCACTTAAGCTTAAAGTACAGAACAGGGAGGAGAGCCAGGTGCAGTGGTGCTCACCTGTAATCCCAGTACTTCAGAGGCTGAGACAGGAGGAATGCAAGTTCAAGGCCAGAGCATGGTAACTTAGTGAGACCCCATTTCAAAATAAAAAATAAAAAGGGCTGGGGGTGTATTTCAGAGGTAGAACACCCCACCCTGGGTTCAATCCCCAGTACCACATACACACACACACACACACACACACACACACACACACACACACAAAATAAGGAAAAGAAGAAAGGTACAAAGATGAGGAGGAAAGGACCAGAAGGAAGGGAGAGCGAGGCACAGAGAACTGGACTCAGTCCTGCCTTTCCAGCACTTTCACTGAGTAGATGGGACACAGGAAATAAATACAAGAGAAATCCCAGGAAGAAAGGAACAAGGAGAAGCTGCCGACAATAGGCTAAAGAACAGGCATGGAGATGGATGGATTACAAAATTGTGGGGTATACACACAATGGAATTCTACTCAGCAATAAAGATGAACCAAATTATGTCATTTGCAGGAAAATGGAAGGACCTGGAGAACATTATGTTAAGTGAGATTAGCCAGTCATAGAAAGTAAAGGGTCATATGTTTTCTCTCATATGCAGAAGCTAGGGAGTAATCGGGATACCAGAGGGACTTCAGATAATGGAGGAGAAACTCCAGTGGAGCCAGGGAGGTGGTCTAGGGGAAGGGGAGGGGGGAGAGGGAGGATCAGTGGAGGAATCACTTCCGTCGACCTTATGTACATATGTGAGAACACCAATGTCAATCTCAATATCCTGTATGGGGAGGGGGGTGAGCCGGGGGAAAGCCCACCAGGTGCTGTGTGCATGTATGTCACTATCACTATGAATGACATCATGATGTGAGAATATAATGCGCCAATAAAAGTATATATATATATATATATATATATATATATATATCAGGTGTGGGGATGGAGAAGAAAGATAAAAGGGCAAGAACCGAGAAGAGAGGAAAGAGCCAGGTGTGATGGCACACACCTGTAATCCCAGTACTTGGGAGGCTGAGACAGGAGATTGCAGCTTTGAGGCCAGCCTCAGCAATTTATTGAGGCCCTCAGCAACTTAGTGAGACCCTATTTCAAAATAAAAATAAGATAGGGCTGGGGGTGTAGCCCAGAGGTAGAACACCCCTGGGTTTAATTCCCAGTACCAAAAAAAAGAAGGAGGAGGAGGAGGAGGAGGAGGAGGAGGAAAGGAGACCTACCTGGCACCAGGGAAGAGTGGGCAGGACCCGGAGCTGACAGTCCTCGTCCTCCCCTGTCTCTCTTCTCCAGTGTGTGGGAAGCCCATGCACCCTGTGGAGCAGAAGCAGCGCATCATCGGAGGGCAAACCGCCAAGCCGGGCAACTTCCCCTGGCAGGCGTACACCAGCATGTACGGGCGAGGCGGCGGCGCCCTGCTGGGTGACCGCTGGATCCTCACAGCCGCCCACACCCTCTACCCCAAGGACCACAACACCCAGGGCAACCCCACCATCGACGTGTTCCTGGGTCACACAAACGTGGAGGAGATCATGAAGATGGGAAACCACCCTGTCCGCAAGATCCACGTCCACCCAGACTACCGGCAGGACCAGTCCCACAATTTTGAGGGGGACATTGCCCTGCTGGAGCTGGAAAACAGTGTCACCCTGGGCCCCAACCTCCTCCCCATCTGCCTCCCCGACAATGAGACCTTCTATGACAGGGGTCTCATGGGCTACGTCAGTGGCTTTGGGATAACGGAGGAGAGGATAGCTTTTGACCTCAGGTTTGTCCGTCTGCCCGTAGCCCAGCGGCAGGCATGCGAGCGCTGGCTCCGGACCAAAAAGAGCAACGAAGTGTTTTCTCAAAACATGTTTTGTACCGGGGACCCATCTCTAAAGCAGGATGCGTGCCAGGGGGACAGCGGAAGTGTTTTTGCAGTGAGGGACCCCGACAATGATCGCTGGGTGGCCACGGGCATCGTGTCCTGGGGCCTGGGGTGCAGCAAGGGATATGGCTTCTACACCAAGATACTCAACTACGTGGACTGGATCAAGAAAGAGATGGAGGAGGAGGAGCGCTGAGCCCAGAACTCACCAGGTCAGAATCCAGGGCGCAATGTGTAAACCGAAGTGATCTGGCCAGTTTGTGATAACCACTCAGAACCCGTATTAAAATCACTGATGCAGAAAGACACCACGTGAAATGAATTCTCTCTCTTTCTGTTTTTTGTTTGTTTGTTTTGTTTTGTTTTGTTTTGTTGCCATGCTGGGGATCAAACCCAGGACCTTGAATGTGCAAAGCACATGCTCTACCACTGAGCTACATACCCCTAACCCCATAAATTCTATTTTATAGTTCTATCCATATTCTTTTTTTGGGGGAGGGATGGATAATGGAGATTGAACCCAAGGGCATTCTACCTCCGAGCTAAAACCCCAGCCCTATTTTATTTATTATTTGGAAACAGGGTCTCGCTAAATTACTGAAGCTGGCCTTGAACCTGTGATCCTCCTGTCTTAGCCTCCCAAGTACTGGGATTACAGGTGTGTGCCACCACGCCCGGCTTATAGCACCTTTTTAGACAGCTCACCTTCCAAACTCTTAATATTCCTTAAGGGAAGATATTATAAAAATTTTGTCTCCAAGTTGAAACCCAACAATATGTATATATACATATTTTTTTTTTTTTTTGCGGTACCGGGGATTGAACCCAGGAGCATTCTACCTCTGGGCTACACCCCCAGCCCTATTTTTTATTCTTTATTTTGAAACAGGGTCTCACTAAGTTGCGGAGGGCCTCACTAAGTAGCTGAGGCTGGCCGCAAACCCTGATCCTCCAGTCTCAGCCTCCCAAGTACTGGGATTACAAGTGTGCGCCACCACGCCTGGCTCTAAACCCAACAATATTTTAAAATAATTTTTATTCTTTAAGATATATTTAAAGATCAGAGAAGGACCCAAAACTTGGATCAGACTATAAGTCTTTATAATAAAATAATATTGTGTTATTGTACAAGTGACGCTGGGGACTTGTTTGAACAATTTGACATAATCCAACACATGAGAACCAGTGCAAGCCGGGCGTGGTGGCACACGCTTGTAATCCCAGTACTTTGGGAGGCGAAGACCGGAGGATCACAGGATCGCGGCCAGCCTCAGCTCTCTCTCTCTGTCTCTCTGTCTCTCTGTCTCTCTGTCTCTCTCTCTCTCTCTACCTAGTGAGGCCCTCCGCAACTTCCTGAGACCTGGTTTCAAAATAAACTATAAAAAAATAGGGCCGGGGGTGTAGCACGGAGGTAGAACGCCCCTGCGTTCAATCCCCGGTACCGCAAAAAAAAAAAAAAAAAGAGAACCAGTGCAGTTAGAACATTCCCCAGCAGTGATGGGTTCCTAAGTCCACTGCACAAGCCCTCATCCAACACCCTCAGGGCCAAGTGCTTTTCAATATTCAAGATTCTACAGGCTTCGGGAGTGTAATAAGCTGTTATAGATTATCTCATGTAGGGTCCAGGGCAGCACCCTGTAATAAAAACAGATGATTTAAATATTCATAGTAAGAGCTGGGTGTGGTGGCGCACACTTGTAATCCCAGAATTTGAGAGGCTGAGACCGGAGGATCCGGGTTCGCAGCCAGCCTCAGCTACTTAGTGAGGCCCTCCGCAACTTAGTGAGACCCTGTTTCCAAATAAAGAATAAAAAATAGGGCTGGGGTTGTAGCATGGAGGTAGAATGCCCCTGGGTTTAATCCTCAGTACCGCAAAAAAATAAAATAGATAAATATTCATAGTAAGCCAGGCGTGGTGGCACCCACTTATAATCCTAGTACCTGGGAGGCTAAGACAGGAGGATCACAGGTTTGAAGCCAGCCTCAGCAACTTAGCAAAGCCTTCTACAACTTAGTGAGACCCTGTTTCCAAATAAGAAATAAAATTGGGTTGGGGGTATAACTTGGAGGTAGAATGCCTCTGGGTTCAATCCTCAGTACCAAAAATAAATAAATTAATTAATTAATTAATTAATTTTAAAAAATAGGGCCAGGGGTGTAGCCCAGAGTTAGAAGACCCTTGGGTTCAATCCCCAGTACCACAAAAGAAAAAAAAGTTATACACACACACACACACACACACACACATACACACTCACACGCACACGCACACACACACACAGTGAGATAAAGCTACCCATTAATTCAGGTCAGATTTTGCCACTAAATTTTGGTGCAGCTGGGCTTAGTGGCACATGCCTGTAATCTCAGTACTTGGGAGGCTGAGACAGGAGAATCGCAGATTCAAGGACAACCTCAGCAACTAGTGAGACTCTCATCAGCCTAGCGAGACCCTGTTTCAAAATAAATAAGTAAAATAGGGCTGGGGCTGGTTTGAGGCCAGACTCAGCAACTTAGTGAGACCCTCAGCAACTTAGTGAGACACTGTTTCAAAATAAAAAATAAAAGCCAGGTGTGGTGGTGCATTCTTGTAATCCCAGTACTTGGGAGGCTGAGACAGGAGAATTACAGGTTCAAAGTCAGCCTTGGCAATTTAGCAAGGTTCTCAGTAACCTAGTGAGACCCTGTTTCCAAATAAGAAATAAAATCAGGCTGGGGTGAAGCTTGGAGGTAGAATGCCTCTAGGTTCAATTCCCAGTACCAATAAATAAATAAATAAATATAAATAAAATCCAGGTATGGTGGTGCACCCCTGTAATCCCAGTACTTGGGAGGCTGAGACAGGAGGATCTCAGGTTCATGGCCAGCTTCAAATACATAGTGAGGCCCTCTGTTTAAAAATAAAACCGGGCGTGGTGGCGCACCCTTGTAATCCCAGTACTTGGGAGACAGAGACCAGAGGATCCAGGTTCGAGGCCAGCCTCAGCTACTTAATGAGGTCCTCCGCAACTTAGTGAGATCCTGTTTTAAAATAAAGAATAAAAAAAAAATAGGGCCGGGGGTGTAGCTCGGAGGTAGAATGCCCCTGGGTTCAATCCCCATACCGCAAAAAATAAATAAATAAATAAAAATAAAATAGGGCTGGAGGTGTAGCTCAGAGGTAGAATGCCCTTGGGTATAATCCCTAGTACCAAAAACAAACAAAAAACAGACTAAGACATAATGCAACAAAAAGTACTACTGTCATTAAAGGTACAGAAACAGAGAAGCGGCCTGATGTTGAGATTCCCCGAACAATTTTAAGCCAATCCCCCAAAATATTTCTGACTGGTTGAAGTGCCATTAGCTGGAAGCAAATCCCCTTCGAGCCTTAACGGGTCGGCTGATGAGTGGTGGACGTGTGCATTCGCACTGGAGCAGGAGAAGGAGGCCTCACCAGGTGCCCGAGGGAACAGGTAGCCAAGGACAGGAGGCTTGAACTCAGGGGCATTCTACCTCCAAGCTACACCCCAACCCCACTTTTTTTTTTTGAAACAGGGTCTCGTTAGGTTGCTGAGAGTCTCACTACTTGCTAAGGCTGTCCTTGAACCTGTGATCCTTCTGTCTCAGCCTCTGGGTTCAATCTCCAGTTCCGCCAAAAAAAAAAAAAATTGTATTACCAGGAGAGATCCCCTCAGAGCTGACTGAATTCACCTAGGTTCAACATAGGTGGGTTTGTGTGTGTGTGTGTGTCTGTGTGTGTGTGTGTGTGTGTGTGTGTGTGTGTGTGTGTGTGTTACTGGGGATTGACCCAGGGGCATTCTACCTCCAAGCTACACCCCCAGCCCTATTTTATTTTTATTTAGAAACACAGTCTCACTAAGTTGATGAGCATCTCATTACTTGCTGAAGTTGTCTTTGAACCTGAGATCCTCCTGTCTCAGCCTTCCAAGTACTAGGATTACAGGCTTGCGCCACTGTGCCCGGCTCATAGGTGATTAATATTTTCCAAAATCTCTCTCTCTCTGAGAATCTCCGCTGAGCCTCTTGGGTTCAGCCGTCCTCCATGAGATGAACAAATTCTCCCTTTGGCGTCTGCCAGTCCCACTCAGCCCTTCCCTCCAGGGGGCCTGGATTCCGTTCTCCTTCTGTCCTGAGTTTTCCCTCTGCTATGCACTCAGGCACATTTTGCTTTTATCCCAGCTTCTGTGAGTTTTTATTCTAACCATCCTCTTTTTCTTCTGTTGGAAACCTTAGGTTCTTCTTGCTTCCTGTCTAAGAGAGATGAAAAAACATTTTAATTTTATCCATGAATAGGCAGATACCCAGCAAAACCTGAGCACATTATGCTAAAAATACTTCACACTCCGTCCTAAGCAATGGAGACAGGAAAAATAATTTGCTTCCACATTAAACATAAGGGGAGACACAGGTGGCAAACAGCCTATTTGGAGGTCAGACAGAAAACAGCAGTGAAAATTAGAATGAGCTCTTTCCAGGCAGTCACTGATGTACTGTGTCCTTTCTATTTCCTTGTAAAGGGAGAGAGATTTTTGTAAAACAACAAAAGCTGCACCCCCAGGAAACAAAGTCCATTAGGAGATACTTCCTTTAGGTTGATGCTCCTCCTTTGGGGTTCACCCACCCTGGCTCCTGTTGCCAGTTTCATCTGGTCCCCACTATATACTCAGTCTTCCCTTTCTCTGACTCAAGAGTGGGTGTATTAGTCAGTTTTCTATTACTATAACAAAATGCTTGAGATAATCAACTTAAAAAAAGGAAAGGTTTGTCTGGGTTCATGGTTTGACAGGTCTCAGTCCATGATCAGTTGGCCCTGTTCCCTCTTTGGGCCTGTGATCCCTGCAGGGAGTATGTGGTGGAGCAAAGTTGCTCACCTCAAGGTAGCCAGGAAGTGAAAGAGAGAAAGAGAGGGCATCCCACAATCCCCTTTGAGGGCACGCCCCCAGGGGCTGGGTGCCGCCCACTAGGTCCCGCCTCTTAAAGTCCCCCCCCCCTTTGCAATAGTTCCATGTTGAAGACCAATTCTTCAACACATGGACCTCTGGGGAACATTCTAGAACCAAGTTATAGCAGCGAGCACATCCAAAATCCATTTCCCCCAATCCGCTTAGCACAACTGAGACATGCCAGACCTTTCAAGACATCTTTTCATAACTGTAAGAGAAAATTAAAAGGGAAATCATGTGACTATAAAGAAGTGACTGGAGGAAGATCTTTGTGGTGATAAATAGTTCTGTGTATGACTGGCAGTTGCATGAAACTCAGATGTGAAACAATGGCACGAAACTGTGCACACACATTGTGACTACATACGCTATCTTGTTTTGCTATTACCCGACAGCTACATAAGATGTGACCATAAGGGGAAATGGGTGATGGCACACGGCGCCTCTCTATATTGTCTTTGCAACTTTGGGTAAATCTGTATTTCAAAAAAGAGAGGGGTTTTGTTAAACCATCACTAAAACAATAATAATAATAATAATAATAATAATCATGTCAGAGTTTATAAATTCGATCAAGATTGACGTTCTCTCACATTTTTCATTTAAAAAATAGAACAGATATGCAGAAAACATATAGTCAGATTTCCAGACTATGTTTCTGATTTTAGGAATCACAGTAAAGACAACTTGAAAGAGTCCAAGAAGCCGGGCGTGGTGGTACACACCTGTAATCCCAGTACTGGGAGTCTGAGACAGGAGGATCACAGGTTTGAGGCCAGCCTCAGCAACTTCGTGAGACCCTGTTTCTAAATAAATGAATGAATAAATACATAAATAAGCAAGCGAGCCAGGCATGGTGGTGCACACCTGTAATCCCAGTACTTTGGAGGCTGAGACAGGAGGATCGCAGGTTTGCGGCCAGCCTCAGCTACTTAGTGAGACCATCTGCAACTTAGTGAGACCCTGTTTCAAAATAAAGAATAAAAATAGGGCTGGGGGTGTAGTTTGGAGGTAGAATGCCCCTGGGTTCCATCCCCAGTACCTCAAAAATAAATAAATAAAAATAAAAAGGACTGGGGGTGTAACTTAGTGGTAGAGCACTTGTCTAGCATGCAAAAGGCTCTGGGTTCAATGCCCAGCACCACAAAAAATAAAATTTAGAAAGGTGCTTCCCTGAGTTTCAAGTAAAATAGACACAGGTTGTTCTCAAGCAATTTGCAAGGCAGCATGACTGGTACCCTTTAAGCCACCATGAATGATAGCCTAGCCCTTCTAGGCCTGGTGTTGACCTCTTCCCAGCTCTGAAGTCTGATGGTGATTAATTTAGCTCTTCTTCTTGCTCTTCATCCAAGGAAATGATCTTGTAGTACAGTTAACCTTGCAAAGCCTAAACCCATAGTACAGTACAAGACAGCAGCAAAGAGGGAATTCCTTCACAAATGACTCAGCCTATCAGCGAGGACAGAACCAAATAAAATAGACTGAAGATTCTCTCTGGAAGGGACGAACTACCTTTTTTTTGTTGTTGTTGGTAATGGGAATTGAACCCAGGGGCATTCTACCTCCAAGCTACACCCT
>PVJS01039190.1:0-19023 GCA_004027185.1 Glis glis
GGGTCTCACGAAGTTATGGAGGGCCTCACTAAGTAGAGAGAGAGAGAGAGAGACAGAGACAGAGACAGCGCGTGCGCGCGCTCAGGCTGGCCGCGAACCCGGATCCTCCGGTCTCTGCCTCCCAAAGTACTGGGATTACAAGCGTGCGCCACCACGCCCGGCTTATAATCCCAGTTCTTGAGAGGCTGAGACAGGAGGATCGCAGGTTTGAGGCCAGCCTCAGCAACTTTGTGAGACCCCATTTTAAAATAAAAAAATTCTCGGTGGTAGAATGCACCTGGGTCCAATATCCAGTACCAAAAAAAAAAAAAGAAATTTATAAACTAGACAACATCCATGTAAAATGATAAGAATGATAAAGGGAACTGATTTTATATCAGAAATGGGTATAGTAACTGGGCAATAAGAGTATTTGTGATATTTGAGGAATAAAAGAACTTAAGATGCAGAAAGAGAATTCATCGTAGAGTACTGGCCTGGAATCATTCTGAACAATTTACAAAAATATTTCTGAGAGTTACTACTGCCTGGTAGAGGGCCAGATTGTCTCTGAGTAGTGATAGTATTACTAGTAATTGAAATGCATAAACAGAATTCTAAATAGTTATCAGTGGTGTTGACGAATGATACCTTTTCTAGGTGGAATTTGGTACACTGACACCTAATTTCTTGTTCTGATGTTCTCTGATGTATAGATAAAATATTTCTGATGTGGTCTGGCATATGCACAGTGTTTTGGGTATTAAGGTTTATTCCATATTATTTCAGCGCTTTAGGTGTATGATCCCTTAAGGTGGCCTCTAAACAGCATGGGGTGATATTTATATTTTTTAGCCTTTGTACTCATTGATGGGACATATATAAGAGAGTAAGGGAAGATTTGGAAGAAAAAAGGACAAGTGTGTTCTTTTTCATATACTTATATTGGTGCAAATGTAGTTCATAGCACTTGGTGGGCTTTCCCCCAGTTCCCTCCCCACTTCCCCCCTTCCCCATACAAGATATTGGGATTAGCATTGGTATTCTCACATATGTGCATAATGTCAATGGAAGTGTTTCCTTCTTTAATTTTCCCTCTCTCTCTCTACCTTCCCCAAATCACCTCCCTTACTCCACTGGAGTTTCTCCTCCATGATCTAAAGTCTCTCTTATATCCCAGTTACTCCCTAGCTTCTGCATATGAGAGAAATCATATGACCCTTCACTTTCTGTGACCGGCTCATCTCACTTAACTTAATGCTCTCCAGGTCCTTCCATTTCCCTGAAAATGACATAATTTTGTTCTTCTTTATTGCTGAGTACAATTCCATTGTGTGTATATCCCATAATTTTGTGATCCATTCCTCTGTTGATGGATACCTGGGTTGGTTCCATAATTTGGCTATTATGAATTGTGCTGCTATAAATATGGATACACATATATTCCTATAATATTCTGATTTCAGTCCCTTTGGAAAGATACCCAGGAGTGGCATAGCTGGATCATATGGTAGATTCATTCCCATTTTTCTGAGGAATCTCCACATTGATCTCCATTAGTGGCTGCATTAATTTTCAATCCTACCAACAGTGTAGAAGAGTTCCTATTTCCCCACATCCTCACCAGCATTTATTGTTGTCTGACTTCTTGATGATTACCATTCTGATTGGGGTTAGATGGAATTTCAGTATAGTTTTAATTTGTATTGCCCTGATTGCTAATGATGTTGAACATTTTTTTTATGTATCTATTGGCCATTTGTATTTCTTCTGTGAAGTGTCTATTTAGTTCAATTGCCCATTTCTTGATTGGGGTATTAGTTTTTTTTAGTGTTGTCTTTTAAGTAATTTGTATATTCTAGATATTAGTTCTCTATCAGAGGAATAGCTGGCAAAGATCTCCCATTCTGTAGTCTGTCTCTTTAGAAACTTGATGATTTCCTTTAATGAACAGTAACTTTTTAATTTAATGTCATCTCATTTATTAATTCTTGTTTTAATTTTCTGAGCTTTGGGGGTCTTAATGAGGAAGTTTCTACCTGTGCCTATCGTTGGAGTGTTGGACCTCCCCCTTGTCAAAACATTTGTATTTGAGTATCTCATGGCCAAGAAACAAGCCATGTGACACATGTGCTCCTTTTGCAATAGAAAACATCATTGTAATTTCTTGGATATTACTTAATGTCATTCAGAATGGGGGTGGGGGAAAATTATCCAAGGACCCTAAATGGAAAAGGAAAACCACGACCACATTTTGCTGGTAGTGGTGCAAATGGGAAGAAGGACTTCACATCTACAATAAGTAAGCCTCTAAATTATTGTGAAGGTCCTGAGACTCCCTGTTTTGTTCATTCCTGTATTCCCTGCATCTAGGACCTAAAAATATCATTGAATAAATTCGTGATTGTATTCACTTGACCTTTAATTGAATCCTGAAAATAGGTTGCCGCAGATTTTCCACGTCTTTGAATACCAGTGCTGTGGTCCTTGAAGAGTTTGCTCCACTAATCTGGTTTCCATGGTGAATTGAATTTGCATCTACTCTCTAGGGGTATGTAGGAGGTTGGCAACATCTCTGTCAATTGTGAGGTCACCAGTAAGACCTGGCAGTGATGACCAAACTGCAGCTGTGCAGCTTTCTCAGTGGTCTCATTCAGTTCTACTTAAAGCACATAACCGCGCTGGAATTGCATGAGAAAAGTGCCGCAAGCGCTCATCGCCATGGTGAATGGCTCTCAAAAACCACCTAGTCACTAACCCCCTAACTGGGAGGTGTATCATGGCATATGCACCGATTCATTAAGTGCTAGGATGGCAAGTTGGAAGCCACCACTATAGGGTCGAAAAAAAGTTAGCTAATACATTTAAATGATCTTTCTCAGTCAACAATATGAAACATGGAAAATGTTTTCGTTTGCAACAAAAGAATACCATATTGTTATGACATTTAAGAATCCTGATTGATGAAGGCATGGGCATGTTTCTTTGCTCAGTGCTTGCTGTTGACTTTACCAATAGCCTGAGCACATGGGCTGGATCACCTCACGTAGCACTACTAAATGTTTAAACTTGAGGAACACAGGCTAGACGGGGGCAATGGCGTCCTCAGAGTGAACTGAAATGAAATATTATTGCCATCATTTCTTCAAAGCTGCTTACAGAAAGAGTTAAAACCAAGTATACAAACTCCTATTAACCTTACTAGTTCTTCTTCCTCAGTCTCCTTTGCTGGTTCCTTCTCTACTTATTAATGTTTGGTTTTTGGCACTCTCTTCTTTCTCTGTACTCTCTGGATAATAACATTCATTCCTATGAATTGAAAAATTATCTTTATTCGGCAGCTTCCAGATATAAGTCATTAGCTGAAAACCATCCACTAAGCTCTATACTCCAACTATCGACTTGATTTCTCCACTTGGATGTTACATACATGTATCAAACCTAAGAAGTTCTCACCAGAAATTGTAACTCTCTACCCTTAAAATTGCTTTCATCCCTTGGATCTGACTTTTCTATCTGAATTATAGACACCTACTTCCCTTTCTTAGGTTTTCAAATCAGAAGCTCTTGAGTTGTCCATCATTCTGTGTCCCTGTTCCCTCCTCGCTCAACATCATACTGTTGCCGGGTGTGGTGGCGCATGCTTGTAATCCCAGTACTTTGGGAGGCAGAGACCAGAGGATCTGGGTTCGCGGCCAGCCTCAGCTCTCTCTCTCTTCCCCTGTCTGTCTGTCTGTCTGTCTGTCTCTCTCTCTCTCTATCTATCTATCTATCTATCTAGTGAGGCCCTCCGCAACTTCGTGAGACCCGGTTTCAAAATAAAGTATAAAAAAATAGGGCCGGGAGTGTAGCACGGAGGTAGAACGCCCCTGGGTTCAATCCCCGGTACCGCAAAAAAAAAAAACCAAACACCATACCGTTAACAAATTTGCGTGGCTGCCTACTGGTTTGGGTGAGTCCAAAGTAAGTCTCAACTGTGTTCACTTTTGTCCACATCTTCAGTCCAGTTGCCACGTGTGGCTTCCTTTGAGTAAGCGCCATGATCTTGCTGCTGGATTATTAGAACTGACTTTAAGCTGGTTTTTCCCCATTCAACTGTTGTCACCCTGTACTCTGTTTCCAAAGAAGAAAAAGAATAGTTTTCTTCAGAAATTATATCCGATTATGCCATCCACTGTCAGTTGCCTCTGATTATGCTTCAGATAAAATGTCAACGTCTTGTGGTCATGGGGGCTTACCTGCGTCTTGCTCTGCCAGCCTCATTGTTCTGTTTCTGCTGCTGTTGCTGTGTGTGACTCCTGTCACCGCCTCAGTCTCCACAGTGTTAGTTTTTTAACTGAGTCTTGGCTCATCTCTAGATATTCCTCACTAGTAGACTTTACATTAATGCCACCATTATTTATTGTTCTTAATTATTGTGGTAGTCTCCAAGCAAGTCTTACGTGTCTCTATGTCCACCTTTCTTTAAAATTAAAGTGAAATCTAAGCCATGTATATTATATATTACTGATATATAGCATACAGATGACTCATATAAATTATATAGATATAATTTTAAAAGTCAATATTTACCATATGAATTTTTTTAATTTTTTGCGGTACCGAGGATTGAACCCAGGGGCATTCTACCTCTGCGCTACACCCCTGGCCCTATTTTTTTAAACTTTATTTTGAAACCGGGTCTCACGAAATTGCGGAGGGCCTCACTAGGTAGAGAGAGAGAGAGAGAGAGACAGGGAGGGAGAGAGAGAGAGAGAGAGAGAAAGAGAGAGAGCTGAGGCTGGCCGCGAACCCGAATCCTCCGGTCTCCGCCTCCCAAAGTACTGGGATTACAAGCGTGCACCACCATGCCCGGCTCATAAGTATTTATTGAATAGAGTTGAGTGGATGAATAGTTAATAAAGTATGATATATTTAGAGGATAAGCTATTATTTGACAATTAAAAACCTACTAATAAAGATTAGTTATTGCTATTAAGAAATGCAAGCTAGCCAGGCACAGTGGCACATGCCTGTAATCCCAATACTTGGGAGGCTGAGACAGGAGGATTGCAGGTTCAAGACCATCAGTGCATAATAACTTAGTGAGAACCTGTTTCCAAAAAAATAAAAAATAAAATTGGGCTGGAGGTATAACTCAGAGGTACAACACTGCTGGGTTCAATCCCTACTACCACAGAAGAGAGGAGACTAGAGATGAGAAGAGAAGAGAAACACAAGGTATTCTTATATGGGAAATTAAAGATTATTAAAACTCAAATGTATGTATGCATGTGTATATACACACATGCCCACATAAAGATACATATGTACACATAAGTACATATGTGAACATACATGCATATATTGATTGACTGGAAAGAAGCATGTATATATATTCCTGCATAACTATTCTGCATGTTGAGTTTGAGGATGATTGCTTTCTTTTTTAACTATATTTTTAAAATGCTCCACTATGTAAAAATTCTGGTTTTATGAGCAGAGAGCATTTAAAGAAAGAAAACAGAAGCTGGGCGTGGTGGCGCAAGCTTGTAATCCCAGTACTTGGGAGGCTGAGACTAGAGGATCCGGGTTCGTGGCCAGCCTCAGCTACTTAGTGAGACCCTGTTTCAAAATAAAGAATGAAAAATAGTGCTGGGGGTGTAGCTCAGAGGCAGAATGCCCCTGGGTTCAATCCCCAGTACTGCAAAAAAAAAAAAAAAAAAAGAAAGAAAGAAAACAGAAAGGAGAATTAAAGAAATGAGGAAAGGCAAGACAAACTCCAACCCTGCAATATTCTCCCAAGTCTGCCATGCGGGAATTGTTGGGCATTTCTGCCCACTGAGAAAACAGGTGCCTTTGCCAGCTGAGAAGTCTGATCACACAAAACGGCTCAAGAGAAAGTTCAAGGCTTCAGTGCAATATGTTTGTCTTTTGCTTCGTGAGGGACAGGGCCTTGGCTTGGCTATTGATATCAAATTTTGGATACCTACCATCTGTGAGGTGTTGTGCTTGACGTCCAAATACTTAGTGCAAAATTTTTTAAAGATGAGGATTATGTGAAATAGCAGTCATATGGCAGGCTGCACGTTTTGCAGATATCCTCACAAATACAGCTTGCGCTCGAAGCCAGATAGTCTCTGGTTTGAATCCTTTTGCCACCACATTCTGATTTGTAATCTTAGGACACAAGAAATCTTTATGAAACTGGCCTTTTCAACTCTAAAACTGGTGAAAGTAGCATTTGTGTCCTAAGCTCAATGTGTAGACTAACTGAAATAATGCATATAAAGTACCCGGCATGCATGTATGCTATTTTCTTATATTATTGTCTTCTCATGAATATTGAAAAATGAGTTTAAAAGGGGAAAAGTAAGGAGTATATAATTTTTTTGTCTCGGTAACTAGAAAAAGGATTAGCCTATAAACAGAAATACAAGCTTAGAGAGGAGTTGCGAATTTGGAGAAAATGATGTTAGAGGAAGTGAAACAGTTAAGAAGAGGAGAGAAACAGACAAGAAAAGCAGATCTTGGAGCAAGCAGGGAATTTTGGGAATCATGTCTACAGAGGGGTTCATGAGACCATTGAGTGATGGATGCAGAGATTAATTGCTGTCCAACTACCAGCCTTGGAGTGAGGGACATGACCTGTTTAAGGAAACAAATAGTTGCTAAAGAAGATAAGAATTAGGGCAATAAAAATTTGAGGAGGACAGAAAGTGGCCAAGGGTCAAGTAGAGAGGAGAATAAAGGAAAAGAAGTTGGGATGGCTTTATAACAATTTTTGAAGTTGGGGTTGGCATGGGGACTAGAAGGTAGGTAGAATTGTAAATAGAATGTAGATGGCAAGCAAATATGATGATATACTAAACCCCAAAGTTGACATGGCATTGGGAGGCTTAGACACTAGCTGTTAGTTTGGACAAGCCGTGCAATATTACTAAGGCTTAGTTTTCTTGATTTTAAAACTCCAGTAATGCCCGAATGGTTTTTAAGTTTCCTTCTATCACTGTAGTTTTATGATTCTTTTTGTAGCCCTTTGACTGGGAAAGAAATAGAATGATGCTAGCCTTCTGATTGCATGAAAGTCTTTTCTAAAGATAATACCTGGCCGCACAAGCAAAGCAACAAGGACAAAGCCTGATGGGAGAACCCAGACTCTTATTTCCCCCCAGATGAAGTCACAGGTGTAGTGAATAGACACTCTTTAGAACTGTGAACTGATATGTTTTCTTTTACCTCCAAAGAGGACAATACATTGAATTAGAGGCAATATTCCTTGGACACCTGTTCTTTACCAAGCCTTGTGTGTGTGGAAGTCAATGAGGGTGAGCACCGTGCCACAACTCTCCCCTCAAGTCGCTTGTGTCTAATCCGAAAAATGATAACTACAGTGGACTTCCTAGAACAATAATGGAAAAATATATGATGTAGAAGTGGATAGGGAAGGCAGTGGCTACTTTGGAGAGAGTGCAGGGTCTGCTTGGTTTTGAAGAATTGATAGCTCTGCGCAGAGACAGTAACACACAGCATGTGCAGTGTGCCAAGCTGTATTCATGCAACTAAATGTCATTGTGCAATATGTGACAATATATGTTTGTTCATACAGATGATGTTTGTTCATGATGGTTAGTTTTGATGTTTGAGTAATTAAAAATAGAACTGAGGAAGTGGGCAAGAGTTTACCATAGTTTAGCCATCATAGCTTATATATCTCCATTAATGGTTTTAATTTTATCCTCCTGTATCTCCATTCAAGGTTTTTATTTTTTTATTTTTATTTATTCATTTATTTATTTTTGCGGTACTGGGATTTAACTCAGGGGGGTTCTACCTCCAAGCTACATCCCCAGCCCTATTTTTTATTCTTTATTTTGAAACAGGGTCTCACTAAGTTGCACAGGGCCTCAGTGAGTAGCTGAGGCTGGCCGCGAACCTGTGATCCTCCTGTCTCAGCCTCCCAAATACTGGGATTACAAGCGTGTGCCACCATGCCTGGCTAGGTTGTTTATTTTTTATCCTCCTGGACATACACGGGAAACACTGAAAAGGTCAGGAAGGGTATTTTAGAAGGATAAGAAAATAGGATCAGAACAGTATTTTCTAACAGATTTATGATTACATATAGAATATAAAAATTCATGAGGAATCATTCCCAGTTATAATAATATTGAAATATCATTTTATTTGATTAAAACATAGAAGAAATACATGACATTGTAAGTTATGCCAATCCCTGTGTGATGCTTACATTTCAAACTATAATGCTTTATTTAATTAATAAGGTAAATACTATAATACTATAACATAACCCACAAGAAAAGCTTTAAGAAAATAAAGCCAAACTTAAATAGAAATTCAGATGGTATAGGGCATCAGTATTTGTCTAAAATGTTTTCACAAGCATATACTGATGCCAATTCCTTTTAGCAACTTTGGTTATCACAAATAAAACACTTGTGTTCCTTCTACCATCAGACTAATTTTCTGATACACCTTATATTGAGACAATAGACTGATTATCCTAAAACATACAAGACATTGGTTTTATTTCCTTTTTCAAGAAAGTTGTTGTTTGATTTTTTCCAACTATGTTGGTTCACATTATTTGGGGGACATATTTTCCTATTTCTCTGCTCAAACCAGGCCTATTTTTAAATTGTTGCCTAGACTTTGCATTCTCTTTGCCCCAGCTCATCATGCCTCATCTCAAAGGAATATCCTTTCTTCCGTCTCACCCAAATCCTGCTTCTCCCAGGATCTTTCTCATATACTGAGATTATTGCGATCTATCACTTTTCTCATGTTCATTAGTGCTTATGATATTTAGTTCTTGTGACATTCTATATTTTGTATTGAATTAACTAGTTATATTAATTGGTAAAAACTGCTATTTTTTGTGGTTACTAGGGATTGAACTCAGGGGCTTTCTACCTCCAAGTTACACCCCCAGCTTTTTAATTTTTTTGTTTGTTTTCTTAAACAGTGCTAACTAGGTTGCTGAGAGTTTTGCTATGTCGCTGAGGCTGTCCTCAAACCTGCGATCCTCCTGTCTCAGACTCCCAAATACTGGGATTACAGGTGTGAGCCACCAGGCCCGGCTAAATTGCATGTACTTATGATATACAACATGTTGTTTATATATGTGCCTTATACATATATATCACAACAAATTATATATAACATATGCATATATGCACATATGCATATATATACATTATGAGAAGGCTAAATTGAGCCAATTAACATATCTCTTATCTTACACACTTATCATTTCTTATGATGAGAACGTTTAAAATCTACTCTCTTCACAATTTTCAAATAAAAAGTGAATTATTGATTGATTATATTTACCACGTTGTGCAATTGAGCTCTTGAAGTTATTTCTGCTGTCTAAATGAAACTTTGTGTTCTTTGACCAATAGCTTCACAACCTCTCCTCCCTCTCCTCTTGGTAACTACCATTCTACTCTGTTTCTATGAGTTCAACTGTTTTAGATTCCAGATAGAAGTGAGATCATGCAGTGTTTGTCTTTGGTGCCTGGCTTATTTCACTTAACATAAGATCTTCCAGGTTCTTCCATGTTGTCATAAATGACAGTGATTCTTTTTTTCTTGAGGCCAAGTAGTATTTCATTGTGTATATAGACGCCAAATTTCCTTCATTCATTCACCCACTGAGTGAGTTGATTCCATATCTTGTCTATTGTAAACAATACTGCAATAAACCTGAAAGTACAGATATCTATTTAACATGTTGATTTCATTTCCTTTGTATACATACTCAGAAGTGGAATTACTGGATCATATTTTTAACAAGTAGGTTATTAGCACTGACTCATAACATTCAGTACTTAGTGAGTAGGTAGTATATATTTGTTCTGTTGAGTCTCAAATAAATACCTTCAGCCAGTACAATGAAACTTTACCTAGAAAACAAAGGCTCTGGAAAATAAAGAAAATTGCAAGAGAGCATGGACGAATGAAAAGAAAACTTGAGATGATTATCAGGGTACTTTGGTTATGCAAGTGAGCTGGAAGTGAGGCAGAGAACGTGAAATCACCATCCCAGGAGGAGTAGGAAATAGAGTGAAGAGTTCCATATTGCTTTCTGTTCCTTGAAATATTTCAGTTAGGCCTACATTAGGGCACACGCTTGTAATCCCAGTGCTTGGGAGGCTGAGACAGGAGAATCATAGGTTCGTGGCCAGCCTCAGCAACTTAGCAAGGCCCTCTGCAACTTAGTGAGACCCTGTCTCAAAATTGGAAAATGAAAATAGGGCTGAGGGTGTAGCTCGGAGGTAGAATGCCCCATGGTTCAATCCCCAATACCAAAAAAAAAAAAAAAAAATACAGACACATATAAATAGGTAAAAAATAAAAGATCAAATCAGAGAATAAGTGACAATGAAACAGATGCCACCATTTGAGAAAATACACATGATGACAGAGATAAAGGAGGAAACATAATGTTAAACTTAAATTCATTTCCACACATTCTCCTAAAATTTTTCAAAATAGTTAAAATTATTTCTAAAGATTTAAAAAATGATAATCTGGGAGAAAAACACATTTATTGCAGATAATGTGTTGTGCCAGATTAATTCACATAATCTGTTCTTTCCTTCTAAAATTGACATGACAATGTTTGCACTAAACTGTATACTGCCTGATTATGGATTGTTGAATACAGGGACAACAGAGCAGAGAGGTTAATATGGGTTCATGTTCTTCCAAAGCTTATAAAATTATAGTGCAGGTACACCAATCTATTTTAATGGAAAAAGAAAACAAGCCCTTTGTGGGGGACACAGAAAAACTCAAGATTTTCTGCAATTCTGCCTTAATCCAAGCCATTATCTTGAATGAGACAGACAAAAGCTGGAGCACTTGGAGTGGTGTAGGACCGTATTCTGGTCTCAGATAGAAAATCCACATTGTGACACTTGTGCTAACTATGCTTCTAGTGAACCAAGTCGGTGCACAGTGGTCAGACAGTAAGTACGTACTGAATGAATGAGTCACCACTTATAATTATTCTTTTTTTCTTTATAAAAGTGGCCCTGTTTTTAAAATGCATATAGATAACATTCTAGTATGATAGATATGTTACATTATGAAGTTTCTAACTGTTTTTTGCAAGACAGTGATGATGTTTATTAATGACTTCAGCTATTAAGATGAGAAAATAAACAGAATGTTGTCTGAGTTTGAACGGAATAATTGCCAGCAAAATATGTTTATATTTAGTATTTCAAGAATAAAAAGGAATTTTCTATCAATGAATCGTATGGTAAATTTTTACCATATATTAGGTGAAAAGAAAACCCATTTGAATGTTGTTTTCTGTTTTCTACTATATAAACAAAATCCAACATGAAACAACAGGATTCCCCCCATGTATTTTGAGTATGACTGTGACTACTTATGTTCTAACTATGTATCTTTTTTTCAAGTTTTTCACAATCTAATATGCAATATCAGTACAAGTCTACAATTAAATTTTACTACGGTATGAAAAAAATCTAAGGTACAAACAACATATGACTGAGGTATATCTTTGTAAATAAACATTCTTAGGTAACTCAAATAGCTTAAAACAGACTGAACATATCCAACGTCTTTTCTGTCCCTCCCTCTCTAAGCTGTAGGTTGTCACCCTTGGAACAAACATGATTCATACATATATCTTTTAAAAGAAGCTCAGTCTTTGTCTTAAATTCTGTGTTATTTCTTAATAATTTTTCCTTTTTGAGGGATCTTACAGGAAACAAAGAGGGAAGAAGGTGGTTGAGAAAGGTAGAGGAGACAGACCCACTTCATTCCTTACTACACACTGTTTTTACTGTGGGACTATAGGTTACTGAGGCAGTAACACCAGCGTAAAAAATAGTGGTTTTTGTGAATTATGTCACAATATTAGTTTTTGAGATTGTCTAAAAGGAAACACCTAAATAGATGACTTTGGGACCTTTTCCTCTTCCCCACCCCCTCTTATAGGCTACTAATTCAAGTAGGATTTGCCAAAGTTCAGACAGAGTTGAAACCTACTTAAAAGTGAGAGGGAGAGATTGAAGCGGAGAGTGGTGACTAACAAAATACACAATACAACATAACGTTATTTCAGGCAACACTGAACGTTATGAAATAACGTTAATCTCTTACAGAGATTAATACACTTTGGTTCTTTGGACTCTGAGTTCTTGTAGTTTATATTCAGATGTTTGAGTGCTTGTCTCCATTATGATTATTCTTATTATTAAAATAAAAATGACAGTGAACTGTTATTAAGTAGTTATCCAGTATCAGACTCCATGATAGGAGCGCTACATGTGTTTTAAAAAATTATCCTCCAAACAACCCTATGAAGTTGTGTAGATAGTCGCCATAACTTTCTCATAGTTGTACTGCTAGCAGTAAGTTATAAACTCAAATAATCTTATCCCAGAATCTGTTCTTAGTTATTAAATGTTATATGATAGTACACAATTAAATTTTATAATGTTTATTGTTATAAATCTAACCATGTATAAAACTCGTTGAAAGAATAGAATGTATTGGATGACAAATTTATGATTTAGGTAAACTCTGAATGTTTGCTTGAGATGGTTTAACTGAACATTATAATTTAATCATCAGCTACAGTTTTATTAGTGGCTCTGAATACCGAGCGAATTTCAAAATTACAAACATACAACAAGAATAACTCATTTCTATATTTTCGGTCTGGGTCAATGGTATATAACGTGATACCACCCATTCTCAATTTATGTGTAGATGTACTACATCCTTAATGGCTATTATTTAATACTTTTTATGTCCAGTATTCTCTCATTTCTCATCAAATTAAGACAGGGAAAATTTATGGATTTTATGTAATTAGTTTAAAATTCAAGTTAGTCAAGATTTGAGAGAAAACAAGAATGGAAAATAAAATAACTCATTAGAAGTCACATTAAAATTACAAAAAATTACCCTCTCCTCTCCAAAATATGTAGAAGCCTAATATTTTAAAAAGCCACTAGAGTGAATAATTTTTTACATTATCTCCTTCCCCACATGTGTGTATGTGGTGTGTGTGTGTGTGTGTGTGTGTTAGAGAGAGAAAGAGAGGAAACCAGGAAAGAGGAGAGAAGAGACGAGAGGTGGTGGTATTGATTATATTGTAGTTCTTGAGAATTTTATTAGTAATATAACACATTCAATAAAATTAACTTGAATTGGATTTTTAGATTTACTCTTACGCTATCTTGTAATGTCAGTTCTGTGCAGAATAAAATGAGGTACTATATTGGCAAATACCTGGTCTTTCTGTACAGAAGATGTAATACACCCTCACTGAAAAGAAAAAGAAAAATTAAATTTGAAGGTAGTAGCTTGGAAAATGGATAAAAGGGAGATAGATTGGGGATCATTCATGTAATCAACAAATATTTACTGACTATTTTGTATGTGGTAGGCCGTGTGCTAGCCACCAGGGAAAAAATTCAAACCAAACTATGAGTATTCAAAAACATATAAAAATGTGTAATATAAAAAAGAACTCTTCCAAATATTTAAGAAAAAGATGCCACGTTTTAGGGTAAATTTATTTTTTTTAAGTTTTACTTTGGAAAAACTACTCTATCTGAGGAAATAATTTTATTATTATTGTTTTACAAATATGTGGATCAAATTAAAATGAAATGCACATAAATTTCATGTGAGTAATTTAAAAGAGAATTAGTAAATTTGATATTAGCAGATTGAATATAAATAATGCAGGTTTTAGGGATTTATTTCTTTAAAATATTTGTTAAAGATAACAGTCAAGTATATGCTAGCTATTTATATGTTAATTATATAGAATTAAATAATCACAATATCAATTCATATCATGTTACTCTCTGGAACACTTTGCTAGATATAATGCAATTGATATTCAAAAAATAAAAAGAAGAAATGATGAGGTTTAGTGTCAATGTATTATAAAGATACCTACTGATTATAGTTATTTTTATTGATCATAACCATATTTTACAGTTTTTAACTATTCACAAGTGAATGACTAAAAACATCATGAAGTGAAACCTGTTTATATAAGTGATGCTTCACTTTTTTCTCTAGTTCATTCTGCAATGTTTAAAACACGTGTAGTAGAAAACTTTAAGACTATTTTATATATTAACTCAATGCTATGTCTCCCTGCATTTGCCTTGATACGTTACATGAACCACTTCACTAAACAGTGATTGTCACAGAGTTGGACTGTGTGGTGTTCACAATTAAAACCTGCATCCCTCTTTCTGTACACGTTGTACGTGTAAGTGACCCCAGGGGTCTCCCAAAGTGAGCCTTTAACATTCCAGAAGTTTTACTGTGCATCTGTTGCTGGCATCTAGCCTCCCACCCACCCAGGCTAAGACGAACTAAATGAAGTTTATGCTAGTGCAATAAAGCTCATAACGATGAAGTAATAAAACGTGAAGACAGTTACCTTCTAGTGGGGGTTGCTGAAATGGCTACGTTAGAAGATTGCATGCATATTTGTCCAAGAAAACAGAATTTGCGAATAGAAGAACTTAGAAAGTAATTTTTAAATGGCATGTCTTACCTATTTTTTTTTGTGTTATATATTTCAGATGGGATTTATACAGCTCAATGAGGACTTCATATTTATTGAGCCACTCAATGATACAATGGCCATAACGGGTCACCCACACCGTGTATATAGACAGAAAAGGTCCGTGGAGGAAAAAGTCACAGAGAAGTCAGCTCTTCACGGTCATTACTGTGGTATCATTTCAGGTAATTTCTTCTCTTGACAGGACTTAACTAAAATGTGTACAGTGAGATGAATCCTTTAAAATTTCGCCTCTCTTTTCCTTCCCTCTCTTTCTCCCTCCCCCTCCTTTCTATCTACTAGCTTTATTTCTTTATTTATAATGTGGAATCAATTTGGTTAATAACAATTAGGCATGCCCATTTTAGGGTTATCTTTTAGTTTTCTATGAAACTCTACATTTTAATATCAATGAATGGAAATTAGGAATGACTTCAGAGATTAATGTATAGCGTGCTCTATAACTTTCTTAAATTGCAAAGTGTTCTTGGTTGGCTACTGTTCACCTCACTGGATTAGAAGTGACACTTAGAGAATTTCAGGTCTCCTGAAACTGAATACTGTGAGCTCACAGCCTTATTTTAGCCTACCTCCAAGAGGACGTCATAGATATCTCTTTACTCTGACTAGAAGCATCCTCCTCCTCTTAAAAAAAAAAAACATATAAAAATCATCTTGGAGCTTAAAATTAGCAGAAGAACAGGAATAAGAGTAAATATATATACTTTTAAACTTTATCCTTGGTAGTTGAATCCCATAATTCTGAAACTTTTAGAGACTAATAAACATTCCCAGCCATGAAATCCCTATCTCTTTTTAATCTATGAGTTCTTCACAGAAATAAAATAGGAGAGACTGTTTAGTGTACTTTCTTGCATCCTTTAGGCAGAAACCTGTGACATTTCAAGAAAGGACAGAAAAACGAATGATTTTATTTTTACATAAAGTGAATTTAAAAGTTAGAGCCAATGTTCAGAAAAAAATTTAAGCTTCCCTTGGAAAAATATTTTGACATCTAATCCAGACATCTCAGTGAATATTCACTTGAATAAGAAATGCTTCTAATTAGAATATGAAGAAATAGGAATATACTGAAAAATCTTCAGTGCAAAGACTTTAAAATATGTTCTGCACAGTTGGAATAGTGTTAATGTAATTAGTGTCAAGATACCAATTCAAAAGCTGATTATGGTATTTGAGGCTAGGTTAGATATGTGAATAATGACAATAGGTCACATTTGCAGAGATTATAGGATGTCCAAGTCATCAATTCTCTAGGATGTCAGATTAAAACAATTATAATATGCTTGTCTTTAGAATATATTTATCTCAAATTAATCTGTTTCTATTTTCTTTTGTGAAAACTCATAATAAGTCTAGACTAGAATCATCTTCAAAAGTGGTTAAATGAATTTATTGCCATGTCACATCTCAATATTCAATATACACAGAGAAACCTAAGTAAGACACATCTTCCCTACTCTAAGAGCTGTAGATACAAAGGAGATAAAGTTGAACAAAAGTTAGAGCACTGTGAACAAAAAGAGAAAAAAATGAAAGAAAGAAAAGCTTTTATTTGTGAAACTATAAAAACAATAGCAACAACTTGGATTTAGTTCATTTAAGGAGATTGCTTTGCATGAGTTATACTGAAAATCTGCACTGTGAAACTTTTGAATCATAGTAAGTTCCAGCTGTTCTAATTACTCATGTACGCTGATGACACAAAGCAGACTTTGTGTGCCATTATGCATGGAGGAAAGTCTTCTAGAAAATTCTTAATAGGTTAATAAGGCATAAATGCATGACTTATATTTAGCTAACATTATTTATAATGCTTCTGATATGTATAATGTGTATTATATATATTTTATGCATGACTGTTGCATATTTATGTTGATCAGGACTTCCATGCAAAGAGGGCTAAACTACCACCAATTATATGATTCACTAAACTTACCTATTTTCAGATTAAGGATTCAGTATATTAAGAATTATTTTAAAATTAGCAATCCAGGAAATAAAATATTCATCTACTTGTATGAATACGTTCAACTATTGCTTTTCCATTCTTACTTTAGTCAACTACTATGCTGAGCACAAGAAGCAGGGAAGGGGGAGGGAATGGGGGGGAATTGGGGGAGGGCTAATTGACCACTGTGTGCCATGTATACTTCTACCACCCTGAAATCCATCAAGATGTATGATTACAATGCACCAATAAAAAAAAATAAAGCTGATATTTGGATAATGTTACCATATTGCCTTTGCAAAATGGAATTATAAAGTTGACTTGTCTCCAACTTGGTCTTTGTACTATTCCTTTTCATCATTCAATACATATAAATAAACTATATTTATATGTATTGTTTATATGAATCTTTTTTCACGACAGGGACTTTCTTACTTTTAGAATGACGTTGTTTTGTTTTTTCATTGGAAGATAATGTAGAGGAGGGAGAGGCACATGAGGTTGAGAATTAGGGGCCTCAGGTTTAAGGCCCAGCTTCAATCTCACTCCAGTTAGGTAGTCTTGAGCATTTACCTTCTGTTTTTAAACCTTAGTTTCCTTCTTTGCAACAATAACCACTCAGGGATGTAGAGCTAAATGACACAACTCCTGTTCTTCTTAACTCCTGTTCTTATCTAAAGATAACCAGTAAATCAGCAATTCTACAGCAGTGTGATAAATAAGATGACAAGCTCAGTATATAAAATCTCTGACAATGGGGAGCTGAGCATCAAAGGTAAAGTAAAACTCACAAAGACTAGATGGAGACAAGGGAGTGGAGTGGGCAAGTTAAGATAATGGGCTTTGGTGTCAGACTGCCTATATTTCTATCCCTTTGCTACCTAACCGCGCCAGCTTAGGAAATTTACTGTATCTCTCAAGAGGTCGATTTATAATACACGGAATGGGGAAAGTTATACCTGCGCCTCAGTACTGTCCTTAGAATTAAATGATATTATGGGGGAAGATGAAAACATGTGAGGTTGAAGCATATATTGTTAGACATTAATGGGGTCAGCCTTTCAGGCAGAAGAAACAAAACAAAAGTGTAAGGGTCTGAGAAAACATCTGCCAGGAAAGCTGGAGCCAAATGTCTGTGCTTGATAAGATACAGCCCTGGAAAAGTGGCCACGGATTGGCTAACGGAGGGACTTGTGGGCCCAGCAAGTGATATTAATTTGAATTGTGGGCCCTGCAAGTGATAGTCATTTGAATTGCTAAACATTTTAGTATAAAGTTTTGAGTTTTTCTAGGACTCAGTACCAAAAAGAAATGTATGGAATTGAAAATCAAGGTTTGAGCAGAACATAGAGATCATCTCTATTCTTAGAACTGATCTAACCAGGCTGTAACTGAAATAGTTCCATACTCCAGCCATAACTGCGGTGGAGATGATCGTCAATATGTGGAGAGTTTCATGCAGGGCACACATTGAGCATTGCTCAGGACATGTTTTTAAATTTCTTCTCTAATTGGAAGTGCCATCAACCGTGTTGTTTTGATGCATGCATACGGGCAGAAACTGGTCTGAAGATTTAGGAAATAAAGAATGAGCTAAGCAGAGTTGTAGAGAAGGAAAACATCAAAGGAAACAATATAATGAAAAGATTACTTCAATATGCACGATTTCCACACACAATGGCTAATTTATATGATGGAGTCTACCATGAATTTAAGATTCTTAAGAAACCTAGTGCCTATTTAAATGTAACGTGCAAATAAGGACACAGGGACCTGACATATTAGGACCAATGCAGCTGTCACTATCTGGGACAATAAAGGAAACATACTTTTGTGTCTCTCTTACATAATCTGTATGTAGTTAAAAGAGCGTTCCTTTTATAAACTCACCCTCTGCCTTCTATTTTAGACCTTTTATTTTTCTTACATCTATGTCTACTTAATGATCATGCCTTCTTCCATATACATGTCTCCTCTCTGTAGGACTTCCTTCTTTTCTTAGTACTTCTCCTTTGATAAACTTCTTCAGGGTGATATAACCCAATCTATAGCTTCAATTTCTTATTGATTAGTTCTAAATCCTAGTTTGTGTTTCAACCTCTCTTCTGATTTCTAGGTATGTAGTAATTTCAGATATCTGTCAAACATCTCAGACTTAATAAATCTGAAGCTGAACCTATTAAAAAAAGAGTTGATTTTCATGATCTATAAAAATCCTTGCCGGGCGTGGTGGCGCATGCTTGTGATCCCAGTACTTGGGAGGCAGAGACCGGAGGATCAGGGTTCGCGGCCAGCCTCAGCTAGTTAGTGAGGCCCTCCACAACTTCGTGAGACCCGGTTTAAAAATAAAAAAAAGAGCCGGGCATGGTGGCGCACGCTTGTAATCCCAGTACTTTGGGAGGCGGAGACCGGAGGATCGAGGTTCGTGGCCAGCCTCAGCGCTCTTTCTCCCTGTCTCTCTCTCTCCCTGTCTCTCTGTCTCTCTCTCTCT
>PVJS01039191.1:0-19021 GCA_004027185.1 Glis glis
GGAGAGGGGCGGAGAGAGGGAAGGTGAGAGAAAGGGAAGCCGGGGAGAGGGGGCGGGGAAGAGAGGGGCCGCGGGAGAGAGAGGAGGCGGCGGGAGGAGAGGGGCCGGGGGAGCCCGGGCGAGGGAGCGCGGCGGCGGGAGGAGGCGGGCGGCCGGAGGAGGCGGGCGGCGGGGCTGCGGCGGAGGCTGCGGGCGGAGGCGCCGGGGTTGGCTGCTCGCCCCGCCCTCCCCCTGCCCGCCCTCCCGGCGCGGCGGCCGCGTCCGGAAAGTACAGTAAAAAGTCCAAGTGCGGCGGCCGGCGCACGATGGGGTCCGGCTCCTCCAGCTACCGGCCCAAGGCCATCTACCTGGACATCGATGGACGCATTCAGAAGGTAGCCACCGCCCCCCGCGCGTGCAGCCGCCGCGGCCCGGGGCGCCGATCCCCTCCCTGGGGGGCGCAGGTGTCTCTGCGCACCGGCCCTGGGAAGGGGCGCTCGCAAGGGCTGCGTTTTTGCATTTCGTGGGCACCGCTTGTCTGTAAGAATCGCATCGGGACGCGTCTCCGCGTTGCGCGGCCGGTTCGCCAGCTCCAGGTTTCCGGCGAGCGGGCGCGCCGAGCAAGGGCTGACCTGCATGCCCGGCCGCCCCCGGCGCCGCGCGGAGCTGGCCCAGCCCACAGGCCGCCTCCTGCAGCGCCGGGCAGGTGCGGCCGGCCAGCAGAGCGGGCCCCCTTCGCCTGCCCGCAGGCTGGCAGCTCTGACAGCCCGGGGACCCGGGCTGCCGTGGCTCCTGGGCCCCGCGGGGGAATGGGCGGCTCGCGGTCCAGCGCTGCGGTCCACCCGCCCTCCCCTTGGAGATGCGAGCCCTCCGAATGTCCACCGTCCCTAGTCTCTTCGAGTCACAGAGGAGCGGGGTTCGCAACAGACCCTCTTTGTTCGCGCCCCTCCCCTCCCAAGCCCCTTCCCTGGCCCCAGAGTATCCCTGGACCTCCGCTTCCGATTGGAAGACAGGGACAATGGGAGAGCTGGCTTGTGGGGGGCTCTCGTTAGCTCCCCCTAAAGTCCCTGGGAAAAGCCAGTGTGAGGACATTGCTCTCAGACCTGAACTGGACATCTCAGGAGATCCGGGGCTGACGCTCACCTTGCTGTCCGCGGAAGCCAGGGAGCCATGCCCGGCTGGGTGTGGGGCTCTCGGGGTGAAGCCAACTAGCCGCCCTCGCCCTGTCTCGGGCTTGATCCCAGGGAGATGGGAAGTGTAGCCCTCTTTCAGCTGTAGCCACTTTGACAGGATCAGCTAGCTGGGAGTAGGAGGCATCCTCAAGGACGGGTGGCAGCCCCTTATTTCTTCAGTATGGACAATTAGTCAAGGGCAGATGCGCCACAAGACCCAGGTCCCCTGACTTCCAGGACTGGGCACCTGCAGCTGCACAAGGAGGTAACAGCCCCCTCACCACCTCCCCGACCCCATGCCTGTTCATGACCCTCCTCTCCTGAGTGTTTCCCTGCTACAGCGTGCACACACACACACACACACACACACACACGTGCATTTTCACATACGAAGGCATACACACAAGGTCGTGCACAAGTGTGTGCGTGCACACACGTGCATGCAGATGTGTGTGCATGAGGTACGTATGCTTGCGCATGCACACACACACACATGCAGGTGCATGCACATCCTTTCCACCCCACCAGATGAGAATGTATTAAAGATCTGCCTCTTTTATCTTTCTGAGACGTGAGAAAAGTGTCGCCCAGTCAGCAGTGGCAGGTCCTTCCTGAGAACTCCCGAGATTCCCAGGAAGCTGCTTGGAAGTGGAGGAAAGTACAAGAAAGGTTCAGGAGGGGCAGAGGTGAGCCTGGGGCTAGCAGGCTGGGCCAGCACTGCGGGCAAGGTAGGTTTTCCCAAGTTGACACACCAGAGGTGGGTGACCTCTAGGAAAGCCACCTGCAGGCCAGCTCTGGGGGATGGCAGGGCCCTAGGAGGGAAGGTCAGGAAGGTAGAGGGCTTGGGAGGGGCGGAGCGATGTCGAGCGCTGGCCCCACCGCTCTGATGGACGGCAAGTGGCGTGGCTCCTGGGTGGGCATCCTTGTCTATGAAGAGGGGCCCAGAATCCCTGCTTTATAGCCTGTAATGAGAAGTAATCGAGAGTATGTAAACAGAGTGCCTGGAACATTGCGGAACTCAGGGCCAGTATTTACTCTCTGTCTCCGTCTGCTCCATAAATGTCCCTTCACCCACACTGGGGTGGGCTGGCCGTGGTCTTTCTCTGTGACCAGCCATCTCGGGCCAGTCGGTCACTATTCTTGAGCCTCCTCTCCGCCCGCTGCTCTTTGTCATTGGCATTGTTGGGTGCTGGAAGTGAACCCCTCTCACCACCTCGCAGTCCCCACACCCTGCAGCACCATGGGGCCCTTAAACCTTTCAGCTGCAAGCACTTTGCATGATGCATGTTGGCTCCAATTCCTTTGCTTAAAGTCCCAGACGCTGCATACATCTGAAAGTTCCCAGCATGCAATCTTTCCCTCTCCCTTTTATCCACTCCATCTCCTCTCCATCGGAAGTCGTGGAATAAACAGGGCACAGGTGGGGGCAGGGGGACCCTGGGGGAGGAGATAAGGATGTGCATTGCTTTCTGCCACTGTGGCCACCAGTCCTGGTGGCGGGCAGTCCCGTGGCTGCATCTCCATTATCTCTGCCCCTTGTCCCTCTCGTTACCAACGCCTGACCATTTCAGCTTCCCTAGACAGTACAGAGATGGAAGGGGATGACATTCAAAACGCTGGCTTCCACAGAGCTTGGGGTGGAAGATCTGAAGCCGTCTGGAGGGAGGCACCTTCCCAGTCAAGGTCTTATGTGAGGAGGACTGTGCTGGCCTTCCCAGGCCCCGGGAAACCAGCAAGGCTTTGTGGCAGCTCATCCAGTGCTTTCAATACGTGAAGAAAATTCTAGATATACATGGGTGTCACATCACCTGCTGGAACTTATCCAGCAGGGACCAGCAAGGGGAATTTGGGGGTGTCTGTTCTCTGTCCCCAGCTCTGCAGAGAAAACTCGGGGCCAAGGTGGCTTGACCTCTTGAGCCCTATGCAAAGGCCGTGGGACCGCGTGGTAGGAGAGCTTGTGCCCTGGGGTCAGACAAACTGGGGTCTCCTCCTCAGCACCTCTGCCTCCCTTCTCTATAATTTGGGTTGGTGGCTTCACCTCCTGCCTCTCTTTTCTCCACTGTTAAACAGGGATAATAATGGACCCGCTGTTGTAAGGATTGAATGGGATGAGGCCAGTCACCTGGTCAGATGAGCCGCGTGTGTCCGTTGAGCATCTGTGTGCTGAGTGCTGGGGTCCTGCATGCCCGTGACGTCACTGTGCTTGGTCAGCCCTCCTGAGCCATCGCCACCTTAGGACGGGACCCTCATGCCTCAAGGCAGTGGGCGTGGGTCCCAGGACAGCACTGATGCTAAACAGTAGTGGCTGTATTTGTGCTCACTGATGTCTCTGAGGGACACAGCAGGGCCAGGAGGTGGGCAGAGCCCACAGCAACACTCATGAGTGGGGTCTGATGAATCGATTCCCCTCCTTTGTGGGGAAGGAGCCTTCCTGTAGACCAGCAGCCACTAGTGCGTCCGGGGCAGCCTCGCCTGTCCAGCATCACCTCCACACACCTGTCCCTGTTGGCCGCTCCACAGCTTGCCAGGGTGCATTGAATGGGGACCAGGTGAGGCCCCCTCCCAGCCCTGCATCTGGCCCCCCCAGGTGGACTGTTGAAGGAGGAAGGAGGCGGAGCTGAGACGCAGGCTTGGGAGAGTCTGCCTCTGGAAGCTGAAGCCCTGCATCTTTGCCCAGAGGGCTTATAGTTCTCTTTCCCCAGCTTTTCCTGGCCTGGGCCCCTGGCCTCAGGACCTGCTCCTCTCTCTCACCTGCAAAGGAAGGTGTGCTCAGCAGAGGCACCCAAGGACAAGGGGGCTTCAGGGCCTTCTGCCTGGTGGCACACCTGGGCTTAGGTTGCCGACCTTCTGAGAGAGGCCTTCAGGGGCCTCCGGCCGGCTGTGAGCTTGGGTTTGTGGAGAGGCCACATCCGGGCAAGGCTGCCTGGGGCCTCCATTGGAGCCCTTTTGCTGGGTCTGGCAGCTCCCTCAGGGACGGTCTGCTCTGTCCCCTGCCCCAGGCACTCTGAGCTGCCCAGTGTTGTCCCAGCCTGGCTCTGCAGCTGGAACCCAGATTTAATATGTAAATAGCCACTTGAGTTTGGCTAAGCTGTTCCTGCTCTAAAGCAGAGAAGCAGATGACAAAAGCCAGAGGGCAGAGCAGCTTCAGCAGGCTAGTCGAGTGTCCCTGAAGGGCTGTCCCCGTTCATAATGGTTTGCATCCGCGGCTGCGGTGCCTGGAGCTCGGTGCTCCCCAGGCCTGCCCAGGGCTGCTCAGCAGTTTCCCACCCTGCCTGGTCCTGTTGCTGCTTGGGACCCAAGCTTGACCTTTGTGGGCCTGCTGGGTCCTGGCCCCTGTCTCCTCCCCAAAGGTGTCCCCCTTTGGCACAGGTCCCCCTGCACTGGGAGTCCCTGGCCGCTATGGGCACTGCATGGTTGGGCTCAGGTCTCAGCCCGAGGGAAGCTGGCTCCTTGCTGCCTGTTCTGTGGCATCTCTTGCCCCCGCCTTCATTTCTGGCCTGTGACAAAGACAAGCCGGTCTTCCAAGCAGGCGCTGCCTGTCCTGGGGATCCCACCTGCTGCTGTTTGAAGAGTGCGCCTGGCCTCGCCCGCGTGGTCAGCACAGCAGGGCCTTGAGGGTGCCCTGGCCTGTGGGTGCCTCCCCATCTCCTGGGATACGTGTGTCCGGCCCCTGGCAAAGCCCGATTGTAAGCTCCCTCTGCTTTGGAACACGTGCACCCGCTCAGCCGCGCACGTGGCAGCCTTCCTGCTGCTGCGTGCATCTCTGCCACCTGTGCTGGGATGCATCCCTTGGCCGGCTGACCCAGTTTAGTCCTTTGGGCTCAGGCACTGCCGTCCCCTCCCTCATCATGGCTGGGTGGACGGCGGCTCTCCTTGGTTATCCTCCCCAGTTCCAGCACAATCTGTTTGTCTTCCTGTGACATGTTTATAACTTGGGATTTTTAAACAGATAGGGACATGGTGACCTAAGTACACTGAGCCAAGGGGAGCTGGAGAAAGGGTCATCCACACTCTTTGAGGTTCCAGTGTAAGGAGGGAGGTGTGGGGGCAAGGGCATTTGGATGGCTACCCTGATTTCCACCTACCCCTGGCCTGGGACAACCCCTCTGTCTCTGCCTGGGTCAGAGTTGGGCTGTGAAACCAGCAAGAGCCGCTGGGATTTCAGTCTCTTCTTCAACAAGCTGCCTGCCATGAAGCACCGGACAGCCAGGGCTCTACAACAGGTGCCATCTGAGAAAGGGCCCCGAGAGGTGTGCTCTCCATGTTCTAGCCCAGGGGCGCTGAGCAGTCAGGGAACCCGGCCCCTTGTTACAGTGTGGATCTGGAATGACCCCCACATGCCCATGTGTTGAAGGCTTTGTCCCCAGTACAGCAGTGTTCCAAGGCAGGGCTCTTGGGAAATGACTGATCAGGAGGGCTCGGACCTTGTCAGTGGATCCTCTGTGGATGGATTTGTAGCCGAATGGACTGTTGGGAGGTGGTGGGCACTGCAGGAGGTGGGGCCTAGTTAGAGGGAGTGGCTCCTTGGGAGCTATATCTTGTCCCCTACCTCAGCAGTCCCCCCTCCCTCTCTCCTTCCCGGCTGCTATGAGCTGAGCAGCTCTCCTCTGCCACGCCCTTCCGCCATGATGTTCTGCCTCACTTCAGGCCCAGAGCAATGGAGCCAGCTAACCTTGGACTGCACCTCTGAAACCATGAGCCAAAACACATCCTTCTTCCATTGGTTGGCTTTCTCCGATATTTTGTCACAGCTAGCACAGAAACACTTCCTGCACGCATGGCTGTGGTTTGAGGACCTCTTGATGCCATCAGGGGTGACTGTTAATGACCTGGGGACCTCCTGGGCCAGGTGCAGTGCCTCCCTGCTGCACGGAGGATGCTCTGCTCTTGGCTGTCACACAGCAGAGGAGGGCCAGTGCTTGGACAGGCTACCGTGTCTGGTTTTGTTTCTTTCTGGCTGGGAGGCAGGCAGTCACTGTCTCCTGGGGGGAGTGGGCAGTGTTGACGTCCCCATGGAGTGACTGTGCAGATGGTATATCATATGGGTCAAGTGTTGGGCAGCACGGTACTTGGGGAGGCTCGGTGCCCTCCTGCCCCACAGGAGCAGCGTAGCACCCGATACTCCTCACACCCCAGGCCTGACACTTGGAGACCCTGGAAGAAGCTATGGCGTGTGCCTTCTTTCCCGATTCCTCTGTGAATCAGAACCAAAGGCAGTCAGGAAGGGGAGACCCTGGCGCCCCAGCCCAACCTGGCAGCGGCTTCTCCTGTTGGAACTGGAGTCATTTCATGCCCAGAGCCAAGGAGGCCAGGCCTCACCAGGCCACATTGTGAGTGAGGAACCCTGTGGCCTCAGAAATATGCAGAATACAGCTCTGGTCACCAGTGGAGTCCAGCAAGCACAGAAGAAAGACATGCAGTCCCATTAGACAGCACAAAGGAGCTGACATGCAAATGACAGGAGGGACAGGGACACGGTGTCAGCTAATCACAGTGCCAACAAGGCACTTGGGGCAGCACAGACCGGCCGCCTGGTCACCTGGGATCACTGGCAGGCTGCACCCACCCTGGGTTTGCTGTCTTGGGGTGGTGAGCACACCCATGCCTCTCGTGCGGCACGCGACACTCACTGAGCCCTCTCCCATCTCACCACCAGCTCACTGGCTGCAGGTGACCCAGCAAGCCACGCTGCTGGGAAATGAGAAAGGTCTTTGGTAAGTAGGGCCAAGACAGTCCCCAGAGAACACAAGAGGAACCTTGTTTTAGTTAGCGTTTTTGTCCCTGTGACCAAAATACCTGACTAGAACAATGTAGAGGGGGAAAGGTTTATTTGGCTCACAGTTTCAAGGTTCAGTCCATAGTTGGCCAGCTCCAAGGCAGAAATAGCAGTGGCAAGGCAGGGTGGAGTAACGTCGCTCAACTCGCAGAGTTGGGAAGCAGAGAGAGAGAGAGGCTGGAAGCAGCTGGGGACAGATACAGTCCTCAAGGCCACGCCCCACTGACCCACCTCCTCCAGCCACACCCTACCTGCCCACACTACCACCCAGCAACTCCACCCAAGTCACTAATCCATCGACCAATTTACTCACTGATGAGATCGGAGCCCTGATTCAGTTATTTCATCCCTGAACATTTTTGCATCGCCAACACCTGGGCTTTTGCAGGGACACTGTATGTCCAGACCACGCCAGATCTCAAGCATCTCACTGGACAGTCCTGCCCAGACTGACACGTCCCGTGCTCCTTTCTCCCAGCCCACCCCCAAAGACCTGCCACCTGAGCTTCAGGGAGGCTCGAGGGGGGCCTGGGAAGTCAGCCCACAGACAGTGCAGGCTTGCAAGGGACGGAGACGGAGCTGTGACTTCTCGCCGGCCACTGGCAGTATGAAAAAAGTATCCTGCTTTTGTCTGCACATCAACGTTCTAGATCTTTTTGAGAGCAGGGTCTAAGAGCACACACAGCTGGCCCTGTCTGCGGGACCACGTGAAGTGTGTGTATCTGCATCCCTCTACAGACCAGGCCACCACGCACCTGCACTCCACTGCCACGGGGATGGCGCGCAACTTTGTTGTTCTAGAAAAGTCTTTCCATTGAGCGTACAGTTTATTTGCCTGTGCCTGTCCCCCTCACCCCTGACACACTTCCACACTCTGCCCCACGTCCTGAAGCCCTTGGCCACATCATGGGAGCATTAGCCCCCAACAGAACCTCGAGGTACCCTGGAAACTGGGTCTAGAAACAAAAGAAGAACCAGAGTATTTTGCTCTTTTTTGCTTTATATTTTCTCATTTATTTCTTTAAAAATTGTGGTAAACTTTACATAACACAAAATTGACTACTTTGACCACTTTTAAGTGTGTAGTTCAGGGACACCAAGTACATTCACACGTTGTGCGGCTGTCGCCACCGTCCAACCCCAGAACTCTCGAATCTTCCTAAATTGAAGCTCTGTCCCCTTAAACACTGACTCCCTATCCCCTTCCCAGATCCTGGCACCCACCATTCTCCTGTCTGTCTCAATGAACGTGACTACTTTAGGTCCCTCGTATAAGAGGACTCAGTGTCGGCCTTTTTGTGACTGGCTTATTTCGCTCAGCACCATGTCCTCAAGGTTAGCCCGTGCTGTACCAGGTGTTGGGATTTATTTCCTTTTTTCAGGCTGAGTAATATTTCACTGTGTAGATGGATCACATTGTGCTCATCTGTTTGAAATGGATGAATTGACGAATCTGCTGACGTTTTTTAAACCTCGGTCATCTCCATTCTTGTTTCCTCGGTTTGCATGGGGCCAGCCTAGTGCTGTGGGTTTATATCATGTCTTGTGAGAAGCTTCATGCGTCCCTACACCCCCCCTTCTACCCCTCCTGAGCCACGGCCACGTGGTCTGTGAGGCCAAGTGGTGTGTGTGACGGTGTGTGAGGTGTGTTGTGTGGCACAGGGAGGAGCTGGCAGTCCAGGGAGCAGGTGCTTCTCAGAGGCAGCCACACTGTGCCCGCCGGCTGGCACTGTGATGTCAGGGTTGAGAGCAGAGACTGGCAAGTTCCTCTGCCTTTGCACCAAGCGGCCTTCGCCGGGCAAGTTCCCCTCTGGATCTCGGAGCCTCCCTCGTGAAGTGGAGGGAAGGGAGTGTGCACAGCACAGGGTTTGGAGAGATTAAACGTGTTCATCCATCCAAGTGTCCAAACGGGCCAGCACTTGCTACTCGTATATAAGTGCCGTTGCTCTTGTTCAATCATCTATTTATCCATGCTATGGGTTTAAGGCAACCCAGCCCCTGTGCCTGGTTGGGAGAAACCCCATCCTCTCAGAACAAGTGGCCTCCACCTCCCTCCATCGCTCCCAGCGCGGCCGGCCGCCTGTCCAGGGCTGCTCTGTGGAATGAAGGGCCAGCCCTGCCCCGCCAGGTGCTCCCGCTCAGGAACACCTGTTCCCCAGGCCAGCTCCAAGCCCACCCTCCTTCCACTCCCACCGCTGCCGTTCCCTTCTCCTCCGACTGTTTTGGAGAGAGGGTGCTGAGGAGACGGGAGGACAGCTCCCCGCAGACATGGTGGACCAGGACGCGGTGGAGGCGCTCTGTGTTCCCTGGCCCCGAGGCCAGCTTCCCCAGCTGCGCTGGGGGTTTCGGGTCGCCGCCCTCTGCCGCAGGGCTGGGGTGTTGGCGCAGCACTGAATAATAATTCACAGGTGAAATCAACCTGGCTGTGGGAATCACTGGGTTTGGGAAGTGCCCATTCCAAGCCCCAGGGCACTCGGCTTTCTTTGCCACTTGGCCACCTGCCATGCTGTCCCTCGAGCCCCCAGCTCCCTGCACTTGGGGGAGCTGCCCAGCCCTGGGGCTTCTGGAAACAGTCCTAGCCACCGAGGAACACAGCAGAGGCTGCCGCCACGCGGCGATTGGACTGGCAGGTTTGGGCGTGACCAGGACAGTGTCCGGTGGGGTGTGGTCACCCCGGGGCCCGTTTTCAGCCACACTGTGTCGATTGATTTTGTAAGCAGGCCGGTTCGTGGGCCTGATGATTCAGGCTGCCGCTCTCCCCGCAGCTTCTGCCTTTGCAGGATTTTTTTTTAAAACTTTTACAGCCTTACAAATAACAGGAAAAGAGGCAGCGCATTTGACATTATCATCGAGCGGTCTCCAGTAATCTCTCTACCTGGAACTTATATTGGCAGTGACAGCCCACGCAGAGCTGCTCTGGGGCTGGGCGGCTGACTCCTCCACACGGTGCCAGGGGCGGCAGGCGAGCGTGCCTGTCGCGCTCCCCCATCCCAAGGACTGTGGGGAGCAGCCCCTCAGCTGCATCCCCTGGGGTTGTGTCATGTAGGTTGGGGGGGGTGTTAAGATTTGAGTGGTGGTTAAAGACTCCTTATCAGGTCATGTGGTTTGAAATCTCCATGAGGCTTCCTGCGTGGGCCTTGAATGTTAACAACAGCGGAAGCTCAGAGCAGGTCCAAGTACCAGAAACCGTGACTCTGGAGAGCCCAGAGAGCCGAGCAGCCCGCTGCCCCGTGGAGTCCTTGAGTCCTCCAGACCTAAGGCCTCGCCCGGCCCGACACTCACCGCAGTCCCACCCGTGTCGTGTGTGGAGGCCGAGCCCCACGCAGCAGGGCCTGGAGGTGGTGCCTGCACCCATGGCAAAGGCAGAGCGGACCGTGCCAGGGAGCGAGGGTCCAGAGAGGAGCGTGCCGGGACCGCGCAGGCAGTGGGCACGTAGGAGCCACGGGTGTCCTCCACGGTGCAGGACAGCGGTGCTGGGAGGAGAGTGGTCACAGCCTGCGGAGCAGAGACTGGTCCTGCAATAGGACATGCACACGCACACACATACCTCACACACACTACACAGACACCACACACCACACAGCACACATCCATACCTCATACCACGTACACCACACAATTGCATCAACACACACCTCACACACACTACACAGACACCACACACCACACAGCACACATCCATACCTCATACCACATACACCACACAGCACACATTCATACCTCATACCACGTACACCACATAATCACATCAACACACACCTCACACACCACATAGACACCACACACTACACAGACACACACCACACAGCTCACATCAGCACATACCATACACGCCTCACACCTCACACACACACCCCTCATACACACCACACATGTACCACACACACACCACATCATATCACACCACATACCTCACACACACACACCACACACATCATGTCACACACACACCACATATGCATCACAGTCACATCAACACACCACACACACACCACACATCACACATTCATAGTCATATCACTTATATACAACCATATCGACACACACCTCACACACATACCTCACACCTTACACGTACCACATACACCACACAGTCACATCAACTCATACTATACATGCCTCACATCTCACACACACCACACAGGTACCATACACACCACACACATCGGATCGCATCACACCACACAGGTATCATATATACACACACACCACATATGAGACACAGTCACATCAACACACACCGCACACACCTCACATATACATACCACACATCACATACACACCACACATATGTAGCACACAGCACACACATCTCACACACACACACACACACCACATATACCACATACCCATTCCTCACACGCACACTACACACGCAGGCAAGCTGTTGACGTGGCTATGGAGCCGGCAGCCCCTGGTGGTGGCAGGGTGGAGGTGGGAAGCAGGCTGGGAGCGGGCCTCCACTCCCAGGGTGAGGCTGGGGCCTCCCCACCACCTCCCGTGAACCCTTCTTCCTGCTGCCCGATTTCAGTGGCTCCTGTCGATGGGCAGGAGGCCGTGGGCTGGGCCTGGTGGGCACAGACGTGGCAGTGCCCCCTGCACCCCACCTGCTGCCCCAGCGTGGCGAAGCGGGCCAGGCCCCACACCCTGATTCTTCCAGTTAGTCTTCCACCCAGCGCCCCCTCCTAGGCCTTTCCCCAAAGCCAGGGCCTCTCCAGGGCCAGAGCCTGGGCAGCCCCACTCTGGCCTTTCTCCTGCGCTGCCTGTCTCTGTACTCACCGCCCTGTCTGCCCGGTTGTCCATGCCAGAGCTCGGCTCCCTTGACTCGGCCCGCGGGACCACCGTGTAGCCACCCTGAGTTTCCCGTCCCTGCTGGGACCTGGGCTTCCTGACTGAGCCTCCGCCTCTGGTGATGAGCCCGCCGTGTGTCCTCAGGGAGCCCAAGAGGGTCCAGACGCCAAGGGCCCTGAGGTACCAGCTCTCACATGCCCACTGAGGGCCCGGCTTGGCTTCTGGAAGAAAAGTTGGGGTTTAGCAGCCCCAGCCAAGTGCTGCCAGCCCCAGGCACCAGCTAAAAATAGCGAGTGCGGGAAGAATTCTTTGTGCTCAGCAGAGTGGGCCATGCTGCCTAGGCATGCGGGTGCCCATGCCAGGGGCATGTCAGTGACGCTGTGCCGTTCTCATCACGGCCCAGGGACATGCTCCCTGCAGGCCATAGACATCATAGGCAGTGCTACCCCCGAAAGGACGGCGGCACTGAGTGGAACCTGCCTGGGCAGGTCGCAGGTGGGCTGGGGACCGCTGAGCCACCACCGCAGGCCCAGAGCCGAGGGGGTCCTTGGGAGGGCCCAGTCGTGGGCACCCATAGGCAGTTGGGTCCTGCTCACTTTTCTATGCAATTTCAAGATGATATAAATGAAAGGGAAGGGCGGGGGAGAGAAAGGTCTAATTCCAACTGTCCATCTGCAGAAGCTCCCTCAGGGCAGCTCAAGCTCCACCCACCAACTCCATCTTTCCTCCCGTGTTGCCTGTCTTGATGTGTCTCCATTCACCAGGATGCCCGTGCAGGAGCCTCGGGTTCCTCTCCCCTCCACCTGCCTGCAAGTCACCACATCCCGCCAGTGGCCTCTCTCCATCCCTGCTGGGAAGTTGAACCGTATTGCCCCAAAAGATGTGCACGTCCTAGCCCCTGGACCCGTGAGTGTGACCCCCCAGGAAAAAGGGTTTTGCTGACATAAATCACGTTAGGTCAAGTCCATCTTAATGAGGGTGGCCCTTCATCCCATATGCCTGGTGGCCCAAGAAGAGGGACATGGGCACAGAAGAACAGGAGACACAGAGAAAGAGGCCACATGCAGAGGGACGCAGAGAGTGGAGAGGGGTGTCTACAAGCCACGGGTGCCCGCAGCCACCAGAAGCTGGGAGAGAGGAAGGAAGGATGCTCCCCTTGAGCCTTCAGAACTAGCCAGCCCTCCCCGTGCCTGGATTCCAGACATCTAACCTCCAGAAAGGAGAGAGGATAAACCTCTCTTGTTGTATACACTCGGGTTGTGGTGACTTGTTACAGCAGCCGCAGGACACTCATATAGTCGCCATGTTCCATCCCCATTCTGGCCCTCCGTGGGTCTAGCCTGGCTCTAGTCTAGACTGCGCCTGGCATCTCCTGTACCCCCACACAGTGGCCCCTGAACACCTACTGCTTGTCAGGGCTCCCACGGGTCCAGGCTGTATCTGGACAGGCAGCTGGCCCCTCCCAAGCTCACTCGCCCAGCCCCTACACTTGCTGGCCTCTGGGCCCCACACCCTGGGCTTGCCTCACTATCTATGCCCTGTGGCTGCTTCCTTCAGCCGTGACACCCACTCCAGTGCCCCCTCCCAGGAAGCCCCATGTGGGGACGGGCGCACTCTCCACCATGACAGTCATCAGATATCACGCTGGCCTGTCGCCCAGCCCTTGGAGCTGAGCTGTGTCTCTCAGCTCCAACCCCGCACCTGCCACGGGGGCCACGGGCTCCAAGAGGGGCCCAGTGCCACCCGCCGAGTAGTAAATGGATTGATTCTGAGCTCACCTTTGGGAAAGCGGCTCTCATGGCGAGGGTGAACATTCTCCAAGCGTGCGTTTACTGTTAACCTCGAGTGCCATGAGCCGTCAGACGCTGCCCTGAGCCCACCTCAGCCACAGAACGGATTCTCACCCAGCCCTGGGGGCTGGAGTCCAAGTTCAAGATGTCTCAAGGCTGGTCCCTCCTGGGCCCTCTCCTTAGCTCGCAGACAGCATTCCCCCCCCCCCCGTGTCCTCACAGGGTCGTCCCTCCGTAGCATGTCTGTGTCCTGTCCTCCTCTTATATGGACGCAGTCATATTGCATTGGGGCCCACCCTAATGACCTCATTTAACCTAGTCACCTCCATAAAGGCCCTGGCTCCAAATAGTGCCCAGTGCCAGTGCCAGGACTTCAGTATGTGGGTTCGAAGGGGAACACAGCCAGTCCGCAGCACCCCCTTTGGAGAAGTAGCGAGGACCATTGCTCTATCCTATCTCCTACCTCTGGATCATAAAGTGACAAAGCAGAGGAAAGGCCATAGGGTCCCCAGGGCCCGGGAGGAGAATGGTGTCCCCAGGGCCCCTGTCGTGATGGCGGTCCCTGCTCACCCCCAGCCCTGGCATTTTGGGCATCTGCTCACATCTGGCCTCTCCATCCTCCTAGCCCCGGGGGAGGACAAGGATGGAAAACTGCAAATACCTGGCATGCTTTGCAGACGACACAGGCCACAGCCCACTGTTTTGCTCAATGAGAAGGTTGTGGGGGATCCCCCAAATTCCTAACAGGCCACAACTCTATCCCTTCACACACTGAAGGAAAACAGGGAGTTTATCTGCTGATGTTCTTTTTTTTTTTTTTTGCAGTACTGAGGATTGAACCCAGGGGCATTGTACCTCTGAGCTACACCCCCAGCCCTATTTTTTTTTATTCTTTATTTTGAAACAGGGTCTAAGTTGTGGAGGGCCTCACTAAGTAGCTGAGGCTGGCCGCAAACCCAGATCCTCTGGTCTCAGCCTCCCAAGTACTAGGATTACAAGCATGCGCCACCACGCCCAGCTTCTGCCGATGTTCTTAAAGGAGGGATGACATGGCTCCTGGCAAGTACAGGGCAGCAAGGTGGGTGCCCACAGGGACACAGCTCTTAAGCTCCACTGAGGGGCGGAGCACAGCTCTTTAAAGGGGACTTGAAAGGAGCCGCCTTCTCCCTCGAATCCTTTTGGTTTTCCCCCTGCTCTGATCACAGGCCATGCAGCCAGGCCTCCCGCAGCCCTACCTCCCTGCCAGCCCCCCAAGGGAACCATGCAGGACATTTGCTTCTGCCCCAGGGCTTGCCAGATAAAGAGTCCCTCCCCCGCTGCAGTTCCAGAGGAATCCCCCCACCCATTTCATTCCCATTTAGAAGTGAGGATGATGGACTCCACGTCATTTGCTTACTGTGTTAGCTTCCAATCACTGTGACAGAATACTTGAGATACCCACTGATAAGAAGGGAAGGTTTGTTTTGGCTCACAGTTTCAGAAGTTTCAGTCCACAGTCCCTTGGCCCTGCTGCTTTGGGCCTGTGCTTAGGCAGAGCATCGTGGGGGGCGGGCACATGGTGGAGAAAAGCTGCTCACACCATGGTAGCTGGGAAGCAAAACAGAGAGGAAGGGGCTGGGACTCAATATCCCCTTCTAGGGCACACCCCCAATGACTTAACTTCCTCTCATTAAGTCACGCCTCCTAAGGGCTCTACCACCTCCCAGCAGCACCAGCACACCTGCAACACATGAGTCTTTCGGGGACATTTCAAACCAAGATGTCAGAGCTCTCTGGGTTTAAGTTGGGAAGAAGGGTCCACAGAAGTTTCTTCCCTTGTCTGTCTTCCCCGTCTCCCAGGCTGGGCGCTCATCTTTCCCCCACTTGCCCAACTCCACCTTTCCCACGTGCTGCCCTGAAGCCCGGCTTGTGGGAGCTGCAGCTGGGCAGTGGTGCCCAGGGTGGCTGCAGCCCAGGTCCCCCAGCATTTCCTCCTCTGCTCTTCCCCATCCCCCAACCCTGGGATGCCAAGGAGCCCAGAAGGGCTTTAAGTTAGGCAGAAGAGCAGGATGAGGCACAGGGAAGAGGGAAATGAATCAGATGTCAAGAAGTAAAGCCGAGCTGGGCATGGTGGCGCACGCTTGTAATCCCAGTACTTTGGGAGGCGGAGACAGGAAGATCCGGGTTCACGGCCAGCCTCAGCTCTCTCTCTCTCTCTCTCTCTCTCTCTCTCTCTACTTAGTGAGGCCCTCCGCAACTTCGTGAGACCCAGTTTCAAAATAAAGTATAAAAAATAGGGCCAGGGGTGTAGTGCAGAGGTAGAACGCCCCTGGGTTCAATCCCCGGTACCGCAAAAAAAAGAAGAAGTAAAGCCGACTGCCACCAGAGAAACCTCCAGAAACGCCCCCGCGAGCCGGCCTCTGGACAGAGCTGTGTCTCAGCACATTTCTTATTCTTTTGGTTCCTTACTCTTTGCATTTTCAATCCCCTGTGATCCATTATTTATAACAGTGGAGATTGGCCTCAGACGCCAGAAGTGAGAAAAAACAGAAACAAAGCAGCCCAGAGAAATGACAACAGTGATGAATGGATCAACCGTGACAAATGGTTCCCGCGCAGAGGCCCGAGCCCCGCGCAGATGCAGGGAAATGGGCCCTGAAATTCCACCGTGCAGCGGCAGCCCTGAGGGAGAGCCGGAGGGGGTTCAGACAGTCTGAGTAGCTGCATGCACTCTGTTACCCAGGGGAGAAACTCCCCACAGGCTCCAGAACCTTCCACCCCCTCTCCACCACCCGGCCCACACAAGGTCTCTCTGGGAAGTGCTGGTGTCCCTGCTGAAGCTCACGCCGAGCCTCACCCAGTCTCATGGGCTCCCGTGGCCCACAGGAGAGATCCCACCTTCTTAGAGTAGAGTCGGAGCTTAGGTTAGTTCTCAGCAGCTCCTGTCACAAATGCTTGTGACCAACTGGCTTAAACAACAGACATGATTCTCAGTGTCCCCAGGCCGAAATCAAGGCACAGGCTGGGCTGTGCACCCTCCAGAGGCTCCACGGGAGGCCCTTCCCTGCCTCTCCCAGCCCCTGTGGCTGCTGGTGTTCCTTGGCTGGTGGGCGCATCCCTTCATCCTTCAGGGCCATCGACTTCCGGTCTCTGCTTCATCACCACATCACCATGCCCCCTGAGAGTCAAATCTCGCCCTGCCTCCCTCGTACAAGGACTCTTGCGACTGCATTCAGGGCTCGCTGTGATGATACAGGATAATCTCATTTCAGAATCCTCAATTTAATCACGTCTGCAGAGGCTTCACCATCTAAGGTACTACTCAGCCAGTCTGCGATTAGACTGGGCTGCCTCCGTGGTGGGAGCGTTATTCGGCCTGTCGTGGCCCTGAGCCGAGCGCCGGTGAATTCCTTTCTTGCCTCAGCTTGCACATCTGCTCGGCTCCGTACACTCTTCTGGTCCAGCCTCACAGAACTGCAGGACCCTGAGCCCCACGGGATCCTTGGTCTGCACTGGGAGTAACCTGGTTCAATCACTTTGTGATCGAACTTACTCGTGTGACGTTAGGGAAACAAACGTGCCTCTCAAATCCTTGCCTTGGATATTTATTGGAAGGCCTCCTGTGTGCTGGATCTGAGAAGCTACGTAACAAACATGATCTTGGGAGGCCCCAGTGGGTTCCAGAGCATCAGCCACAAAGCTCCAGTACCCCCGGTTGCTCATGCAGGGGCCCTGGAACCCGCCATCTGCTGCTGGAACCCCGCGATGCCGTGTGCTGTTGTATGTTCTTGAGCCTCAGTTTCCACATAAGTCAGATGGGGATACTATCTGCCCACTGACATTTATATAGCATTTTCTTTTTTGTGTGTGTGTGGTACCGGGGATTGAACCCAGGGGCATTCTACCTCTGAGCTACACCCCAGGCCCTATATTTTTTTTATACTTTATTTTTAAACCGGGTCTCACAAAGTTGCGGAGGCCTCCCTCACTAAGTAGCTGAGGCTAGCTGCGAACTCGGATCCTCTGGTCTCCGCCTCCCAAGTACTGGGATTACAAGCGTGCGCCACCACGCCCGGCATTTATACAGCACTATCTATGCTTGAAATCTTCCAGAGTATTTGTAGAGGCTCCTTGTATCGCTGGGATGCAGGTGCTCTAGAAGGAAGAGGAATTAGTCCCAGTCCCACAGCTCATGAGAAACAGAGCTGGGAGTTGAGCCAGGAAGCCTGGCTTCAGGCTTCATTCATGGCATGAATCTGTCTCTCCAGGACCAGGTCTGCCCCATGGGGACCCCAGCACCCCAGTCTCAGTGCAGGGAATTAAGGCAGGTAGAGCTGGCATCACCCCCACCTTGAGGATGAGAAAAGTGAGACTCAGAGATGTCTGGAGACTTGCCCGAGGCCATGCAGATTGTTAGAGAAAGAGCCTGAACTCCAGTCTTGAATCCCAGTTCAAGCCTCTTCCCCCGGCTGGCTCCATGTGTGCTGTGGTTTGGATAAATGTCCCCGAAAGGCCCAGGTGTTAAGGGCTTGGCTGCCAGCCCGTGGCGCCACAGTGAGGTGGTGGGACCTTTAAGAGGTGGAGCCCAGTGGGAGGTCTTTAGGTCCCTGGGGACGCAGCCTTGAGGAGATGTCGGGACTCCAGCCCCTTCCTCTTTCTTTGTTCTCTTGGCCATGAGGTGAGCTGCTTCCTCCACCACATGCTCCCGCCATAATGCGCTGCCTCCCCACAGGCCCAGAAGCAACAGAGCCAAGTGGCCGTGGGCCAAAACCTCTGAGCCTGTGAGCCAGTGTCAACCTTCTCTCGGAGCGCCCATTGTCTCTGGTACTTGTTACAGTAGTGGAAAGCCTACGCTCCCAGTGCACCTGTGCGTCCCTCTTGTATCTCTTGGTGACCACAGGCCCTCTGCGAGGCCAGTGAGGACGGGGTCCAAGGGCCTCTTCCACGAGGCCGGGAGGCTTAGGGCACGAGCTCCATCCAATCTCCTCAGTATTGTTGACCTGGCCACAGTCTTCACCATCTCACGGCATTTATCCCAGCAAGCCACCCGCTCTTCACGCCGTGCTGACCTTCGGCCCTCCACTGGACGCTCGCCGTCCCCTTGCTGTTCCTTCCCACCCCTGCCGTGTGGCCTTGGAAACATTTAACTCCCTGAACCTTACTATCTGCAATACAGGAGCATTCATGTCCACCTATATGGGGCATTTAGGGATCAAAGATAATGTGTGCCTCAACAAATAAGTGGCAAGAAAAGGAGTGAGGACCCCACCCTTCTACCCACACACACACATACACATCTGGTCCTCCCCTCACACACACGCCCATATGCACATCTGGTCCTCCCACACACATGCACACAAACACATCTGGTCCTCCTCTCACACCCGCCCATATACACATCTGGTCCACCCCTGACACATGTGCCCATACACATCTGGTCCCCCCCCACATGCACACATACACATCTGGTCCTTCCCACACACACGCCCATATACACATCTGGTCCCCCCCACACACATGCACACATACACATC